>CM067365.1:22657022-22962022 GCA_034401795.1 Chaetoderma sp. LZ-2023a | reverse complement strand
AACATATCTACCACCTACTACACCACTAAACATCGACAATTACAGATCCACAAATGCAGGTATAAATCCATATATGCAGTGTGAATCCATAAACCCACAATACTGCGATCATACAGAAGAAACCATTGCCAGCCGAGCATCAGTAATTGCTGCTGCAATGAACATTGCTCATGACTTACCATACAATTTTAATTAGTTGTGCTAGGTACATAGAACATGTCCCTGGATTTACCCTTTATCTGTTAGCAAAATATTATTGATTTATATTTGTAACATTGCAAATGTTTAGTTACAACAAATTTCGTTGCTAACGTGCTCTTCAGTTGTATAAGTACCATGGCAGTATGCCATTTGTTTATTTTAACCCTTTAAATCCGAAAGACCAAAGTACGAAATAAAGTTAGCAATGAAAGACATATTTTGTTCATTATTAGCTCACCTGGACCGAAGGGCCAGACTAGCTTATGTCGTGTCGACCGTCCGTCGTCCGTCCGTCCGTCCGTCCATCCGTCGTCCGTCCGTCCGTCGTCCGTCGTCCGTCAAATCGCTTCTCCTTAACGGCTTGACAGATTTTAACCAAATTTGGTTGGAAGGATGCTATGGTGGATGGCTCCAAAGCTTCCATTCAGATTTTTGATCCGTCGTTTTTCACTCCTGCCATCTTGGATTTTGTCCATTTTTTGAAAATCACATAGTAAACCAATGGGAAAGCCAGAATGCCATTTTTACCAGAACTGATAAACCAATTTTAACCAAATTTCGCAGAAACAAGCCGTAGGTCATTGAGATCCAAGTTTGTTCAAATGAAGCTGTTCGGTCAATTTGGCCTGTGGCCATCATGGATTTTCATAAATTCAAAAATTGCCATAGGAAATGTATGGGCTCATTCATTTCCTATGGGAATTCTCAACCTATAGGAAATGTAATGGCAATACAATTCCTATGGATATTCTGGCCTCATAGAAAATGCACTGGGGTCAATCTTATTTGGGGTCATTGGGGTGAAGGTCACTTATGGTCATCAAGGTCAAGGTTATTTGAGTCATCGGGGTCAAGGTCATTTAGGGTCATCAGCGTCAAGTTCATTTGGGACCATTGGGTCATGGTCATTCAGGATTATGAGGGTCAAGGCAATTCAGGTTAATCAGGTTCAGTGTTATTTGGAGTCATCGGGGTTCAAGGTCATTCAGGGTCATCAGTGTCAAGCTCATTCAGGACCATCAGAGTCAAGGTCATTTGGGGGGCATCATTCAAGGTTACGGTGATTGGGAGTATTCGGGGTCAAGGTTATTTGACATCATCTGGTTCCAGTGGCCATTATGGATGTCCTATAAAAAGTACTCTTCCTGGACCACACAGTACTGCCAGCTTCTATCAAATGCTTCCATTTTTATATGCAGACATCTTATTGGCCAATAGTCCAGGTGAGCGTCACAGGCCTTTGGGCCTCTTGTTTTGAAAGTAATTTGACGAGAAGCTGTTGCTGCTGCTTATGGTTACTGTCGAATTCATTTTAAAGTATCTACAGTCAGACCTACTTTAAGCGACCAGCCTTTGGAGCACCAATACAAGGCAACTGAAGAAAATATGTGCCTTAACACATGTTTGGTTACCATTGGATATGGCTTTTGGAGCTAAAAAAGATGGCGATTCCTTAAGACAGATGGCATTTCAACCACCTGCCTTAAGGAACCGCCATTTTTTGTTTATTAATTAATTTTTATTTTTCTGTTTTTTATGATGCTACAGATATTTTCTTTTGTCAATAAACTTTATGGACTACACATAAATTGTGCGATTTATATCAATTACCTCAAACACAAAGCCAGTCTCTGTCTTGGACATATAACTTCTCTAAATCGGCAATACTTCACAAGGTCATTTCCAGTTAATGTCAGTACTTGTTCAAATTGTCCTTTGCTCAGCCTCATATACTGAATGAATTTCTCATCATCAAGGTACAATTCCTGCATAAGGTTGTAATATGCTCCTTGCTGGCGTCTTTTTTTAAGTAGCTCGTGTACCCACCATCGATGTTTTCTCTTCTTCTTTTTTGTTGCTTCTATAACTGTACATGCCAGGGAAGTAATTATAATCAGCTCCTCTTCCAAAAGCCAATGTTTCATAACCTTTGACATAACGGGTGCCATTATTACCACGTGCTTTGAAGTAACGTGATCGCACGAAAAACCCGTATATATGGAATCACAACAAACGTACCCGTGTCCGCATACACAACCGTATCCTGACCGTGTCCTGACCGCAGCCGGACAAATGGAATTCTAGCTTAAGGCGGCCTACGCGCGGCTCTCCGCACAGCGACAGAAAAATCGGTCACAGACGGATTTTCTGAAGCGTTTCAGCTTTGTCACCACGACCTGATCAGTATTATTTCCGTGATGCAACATAACAGTTATGAACATATAATTATCCCAACCTTACATTCTCGTTTTGCGTTTCCATCAGGTCATTTCACAAAATGGTTATATTTTCGTGGTGTGCTTTGAACACGAGTATCAAATCAAGACTGGTAACGTCATGGCTTTTGACGCTTCCTTTATAGCTACGGTGGGATGAGGGGAACAACATGGCCGCTATAAAACAAGATGGGTGACATTGTAGACTAAAAATATTTAATTAAAAAAAAAAATCAAATGTTGACATTTTCGTTAATTGCGGTCAGCTTTAAAGACCGTTAAACATAGAATTCCTTGGTCACTACGGACATCCATCTTCCACTACCGTTACTTATTTTCGAAATTACGCGCGCAAGCACACATGGACACATGCACTCACGCAATCACACATGGGCGCACACATGCACGCACGCACCGACAAAAACACACATACATTTGTGTACGTTATAGATGATCATACTTTTTCTATTTTAATATTAAGATTATTGAACATACCTAATGCATATAGCAAGCCGTTCCCTTGGAGATAGAGGATCCCTAGAAATTCTACATTTTGTGAGTCTGGCCGCAAGATATTGCTCTACGAGGTCAAACTGTTCTTTGCTTAGCCTGACGTATTGTTTAAATTTCTCGGGGTGTTTTTCTAGTTCTTTCATCAGATGGTAAAATGCTCCATGTTGCATCCTATTTCTGTTAAGATTATGCACCCAAAACCTGTGCTTTCTTTTATTCACCATCTTCTTACGATAAAGATATAAGATTAAAAGTTTCTTAATCATTTTCTGTTGCCGCGACCGGATACTAATGTACTCCATCAGACATTGCAAAACAAGTTTCGAAAACACTGGTGCCATCTTAAATATTAATATCGAAACAACATTTACCAGATCAGTAGGTCCACTGTACACTGTACTCTGACACACCCTTATCTATCAGAGAAAATAAAAATATTACCGAAAATCCGCCTTCACGAGCCACGCTGCATGCAGACGTGTCAAATATGAAAACACTACTAGCTTCGCGTCTACCGCCTGGCGGCTCTACCGCGCGGCAAAACCGTGTGTAATGGAAACCCGGCTTGAAGGTCATTGCAGACCAGACACGAGCGATTTAATCCAGCGAATCCCGCGGGGGAAAGAAATCTTTGTCGCGCGATGTTTGCTTGCACACCGATCACGAAAATATCTTGGATACCATGCTGAAAAAAGCGTCAGAATATGTCCCTGAACACTTTTCGAACGCTCATCGATAATTCGTAGATTTCAGGTTTAAACATACATCCATTAAGATCATGGCTGATCAACAAGTATTATCTTTACCGGGAATTTTCTATGAGAACTCTGACTCGGATGATTCAGAGGAGGAAGCTATGTTGCTTTTGGCAATTGTAGAGCGTAGGAAGAGGAGGAGGATGAGAAGACGCTTCTGGGTACACCCAATTCTGCAGAAACGTGATGAGTGTGGAGAATATGCGAAACTTATTCAGAAGCTGCGACTTGACCCTGAGAGGTTCCACACGTACTTTAGGATGTCCAAAGAGATGTTTGACCTTCTGCTACAGCTGGTGCGTCCATTGATACAGAAGCAGACGACTCGCTACAGGAAGCCAATATCTGCAGATCAACGATTAGCCGTGTGCTTACGGTATGGTATATGTGATTGATTAAGGTCTAAATGATTTGAGGTGGAACCCTTCTTCTGCGAACGTCCTTCCCTACTTTTTTTAACTCAGCATACCTGTTGAATAACTGATATATGTTGTGGTGCTGATGTTATAGTGTTATCTCTCACCTATGGTTCTCATAGTATATGAATCAAGCAATGAACTCGAGCTTACGCATACCATTATAGTCACTGACCTAGATAGTTGACCCGTTGACCTCAAACTGGTCTAATTCACCTTTTTGGAAATATAACCTATATGCCTAATTCGTTGTACTCTCTCTCTCTCTCTCTCTCTCTCGTGCGTGCGTGCGTGCGTGCGTGCGTGCGTGCGTGCGTGCGTGCTTACTGTCTGCTTGCAGTGTGTGGATGTAGAAACTGCATCATCTTCCAATACTTCCATTTGATGGGTTGTTTGCTGCCCTGGCCGCTAGTCGTCTTGTCATCATCTTTCAGTTTCTTAAACGTGTCTCATAGGTTCTTCCAAATTTTCATGAGATCGTCAACTGTGGTAAAATAAAAGAATTAGGTACTGTTAATTAATGTCAGGATGCAAATAAATAGTACGATATCATTCAAGTGTAGATCTGGCCATCCATCCATCCATCCATCCATCCATCCATCCATCTATCCATCCATCCACCCATCCACCCATTCGTCCATCCACCCATCCGTCCGTCCGTCCATCCGTCAATCAATCAATCAATCAATCAATCAATCAATCAATCAATCAAGCAATCAAGCAGTTAACCTGCCCATCCGCATGTCCACCCGCCTGTCCCTCTGCTGTCTCTCTTATGAGTTTAGTGCATGAGAGGGGGGGGGGGGGGTGTGTGTGTGTGTGTGTAATGAGTGATAACTATGTGGTGACTTGAATGATAGTACTCTATTGATCTGTAGAGTGATGGATGTGTGGATGGGTTTGCTGCTTGAATTATGTATTATCTAAACTGCATTTGAGTGATTCTGTACATTTTATACATAGTATATTATATAAATGAAACATACCATTCATATCCAGGTTGGTGGCTATAGAACGCCATGCATTCTGTCTCTCGGTACTTGGGAGAGCCTTATTATATAAAATCTCCCTTTGTTGAAGTTCTATGATTAACTTTTCTTTTATACATGTTGATTTTGATATTATCGTTGATTTCGGCATCTTTACCCTACAAGTGGAATTCGATGTGATGATCTAAAATGTTAAAATGCTTTATCCACATGCTTGATCCTCAAATGCATGTTTGCTTTATGTCACCTCTCTATACCGACCAACTGCTTTGGAACGGCTGGGATGGCGATTAATTCCGACTGGTGGTCCTAAGACCACCCATTTTAAAGAACCACCCACCACCCTGTGGTGTCAAAAGATAGTATGTATCGTGAGAGCCTTATGTAATATTGAAATAATTGCTTTGTTAGCTATCTTTATCGCTTCATAGTGCAGTCGGTATAGACAGGTTTTCCCCGACGTACGATTTTTCACTGGGCGATTTATTGAGCGAATCGACAAAAATAGAATCAGAGCGATTGTACAACTTCATTCACCGATCATTCACCGCGCTTGGTGTGCATGTTCCGATTGAGAAAGCTGGGTGCTATTTTTTTTTCTCGCACCGCTTCAAAAATTCGCGCGTCAAATCGTGTATGGTATGCAAAGACCTTCCGACTTCTTAAAATAACCTCTCTGGCTTTTGCGTAGATTAGTTGTGTGTTAACCAATGGCAATCTACATAAGGTTTACCTAATAATAGCTCTAAATAGAGACACGACGCTCGCCAAATCAATACTAGCTAGCTTAGCGCAACGCGCGAGCGAGCGTACTATAAAGGCGAATAACCCAATTTAATTTTGAAATGATAGTCTGACTACCTTGTTGGTACTGGTCCATTTTACAATTATGAGTATTTAAATATGCTTTTCAATAAAAGAAAGACGAGAACATTTTAGATTAATAAATTCATTACGACTAACGAATCCACAAAAAACACAAAAGCATCATGGTAAGCTCTCTGAAAATCAATAGATCGCTAGAAATCATTAAACTTTTGGCGCGGTTTGATTAATGCTCACTGCATATCGTCTTGATAACTGACTTGCTATAACTACATTTTGCGTTATCTAAAACGTTAATTCAGAAGATCAGTAGAGGGATCGGGCTCACTATCCAAATTGCGAGCCCATTTACTGGCATAAAATGAAGCTGATATAACGCCAAGTGAAGCGTCACGGACAATTATCCTGGTCAAATACAGCGTCACATATATTGCATTACCTGGCATTGGCGACAATTGACATCTGTCCTTCGCAAACTGCCTCAATTTTCACAAAATATACCCAATGCTTCTTGGTGGTAAGAATCCTGCGATGGTTCAGTGTCACTCGCACCAACGGTGGATTCTATCTGATCATTTAGGTTCGATCCTGCTAACGATTATAATAACATTAACATACACTTAAGCAAATGTATGCTTGGGACTCTGGAAGGAAAAAGGGAATGAAATGTGTTACCTCTACCCTTAATAACTGTACCATTAGCATCTATAAACGATGCATCCTTTCACGACCTTGTGAAATCAAACGGGACTACTGGATAACCATGGCAAATCTGGCGCATAGCTCCATTCTGGTGCCATCAGCGACACATACGCTGATTCAGCTTCGAGTTTTTGCAATACAAAATGGTCAAATGCGGTGGAGGCACGAATCAATAATGATCCTTTCCCCAGGACTGCACACATGTGCAAGTACCTTCAGTTCCCTCAAAGGACCGTTCCAGAGTTAAAACGCATACACTTGCAATTATAGTCATGCACTTGCAAACTTGGCAGTAGTATGTGGATCAACCACAAAGACCACAAAAGCAAATGCTTCATCTGAAATTTTCAATTCTTCATCTGAAATTTTCAAGTCATCACAATCTCCAGATTTATTCAATATAATCCGCTCGATTATTCACCCCTCTAGCTATCCGCACAGACAAAAGCGCAATGATGGATCTTTGACAACTGCCATACATCTCTAGCGCCTTCTCGTGCAAATGAGACGCTTTGCTACCGGCCTGCACTGAATAAACTGGTTATCCAAACATGCTTTGTCGGCATTCAGAACTCTCGCAACACACCTTTCAAATTGGTTTCAAATTATTCAGTCAACATACCTACACCACAATAAAGGTATAAATTTATGTAAATAAAGAAACAGATTTACGGAGTTAGGGGCCCTACCTATTCGATCGATCCCAACTCAGGCTAATGTTGGATAGAGCTTAGCTAACACTAGTATTTAATTGTACATAAATGGGTACCCACATGTGTGCATTTGGGCATGCAGGTGTGCGTAAGTCACTTGTAGTCTGGCTTCACATTCAAATTAATTCATAAAATGACGTATCTAGCTCCTTCAGGAACAATGAACAAATCCCCGCCAAACGTATGAATAGTTCCTTACATTTTAAAATCGTGTTCACGCTGGAGTCAATCCGGAATAACGGCATACATCAGTATGACGTTATTCCTGATTGAGTATCTAGTAAAAACACGGCCTACGCTGCCATACGCAACAACAGCAGTCCGGACAAATATTGAACAGCTTAACTGTAAAATTGCCTGGAAGAAAGAATGCGTTTGAGGTAGATTGTCTGTCTACATGTCTGTCCGTTGTGTAAGCGTGCGTACGTTCATGCTCGCGTAATTGTGTGCGTAAGTGTCTGCCTGTAAGTCCGTAGATGTGTGCGTTAATTTGTATCTATATAAGTGTAGGTGCGCAGGTTATAAGTAGGCAATCATAATATAAAATATAATAATGCTATTCTTCTTCTTATTATTAATCTTGCAGCAATTTTTGTATTTTGTATTTTTCGATATTTGTACAAACATTCAGTGTATATTATATAGTATTGTACACAGTGTATATATGTTTGAGGGCCTCGTTAACATCAGGCAAATGACGATTTACCCTCGTAAAATAAAGATTATTATTATTATTATTATTATTATTATTATTATTATTATTATTATTATTATTATTATTCACACATTGACGTCATTACGCCGGGATTCCTCTTAACCAACGTCCAGTGCAAAACTGCGGGCTGGTACAGCCACCAACAAGCAGCTGATCCGTGTTGAGTTACTTTTGCACTAAAATACACCGCAATCTAAACCGTTCCTATGATAAACTAAAATCATTATATTATTTAAATCATATAGCACTGGAAAGCGCATTCAATTGCCGAAACATTAATGCATTATTTTTTATATTTTTGTAACGTTTTCACTGAGTTATTTGCGTATATAAAATACACCATTCGACTTAGATTCATTAAATCAAGTGGACAATAGGGGATATTTTAAAATTGCAATCAACTGTATTAAATTTCATAAAACTATAAAAACTAATACAGAAATGTATGGAAAATTGACTTTAATGTATGACAATAATGTATGACTTTACCAGTAGGAAGTGGTATGACCGATGCATGCCGGGAAGATATTTTCCCAAAATACGCTAATGCGCCTCGAGTTCTCTCCAAATGGAGCTCATACTCTGTTCGTCACATCATTTGATTCGAGCAACGCTTTGCCGTTAAAAGATTGAGTCTCAATGCAGACCACATGGTTCGTTTAACCCTTTAATGACTAAATTTGTTAAAAAAATTAAAATATTTACTTATCGAATCTCCATTTGCAGGCCAAGAGAAGACTATTTTTGAAAATTTACCACGCAGAAAGCAAGGGTATTTCATTTTGAAAATGAAGCATATCAAATCGCTGTGTTCGGTAATTTTAAATCGAAACTAGACGCATTATATATATGCTTTCTGCGTCAGAGAGAGAGAGAGAGAGAGAGAGAGAGAGAGAGAGAGAGAGAGAGAGAGAGAGAGAGAGAGAGAGAGAGGATTGGCAACCGTAACATGTCTTCTATAGACAAACCAGAATTTGTTTCTCAGGAGATTGAAAAGTTTACTTGAGAAGGGGTGCTTTACACAAGTGTCAACAGTACCGAATATATATATATATATATATATATATATATATATATATATATATATATATATATATATATATATATATATATATATATATATATATATATATATAAATATATATATATATATATGTGTGTGTGTGTGTGTGTGTGCGTGTGTGTGCGCGCGTGCGCGCGCGCGTGCGCGTGCGCGTGCGCGCGCGCGTGCGCGTGCGCGTGCGCGTGCGCGTGCGTGTGCGTGTGTGTGCTCAATGCTATTGCTACTTATCTTTTCCTGTGAAGCCGCAACTGCGCTGTATTCGAACCAGTAATGGCCAGGTATTCAGCACACAAAGCAATTGCCTCTTCTTGATATGAACAATACCCGGGCCTTGCATTTGAATGGTCTTTGAAGCACACGCGTCCTCATTGACGATACGTTTTCACCATCCACGTCGTCTTCAGTCATGACGTTCACGCGTCACTTTGATCAGCAAGTCGAATGTTGAAGATTGACGAGCTTAATGACCATATCTACCCTGTAGTAACGGGTTGTCCTTACCGAAACGCCCAAACCCGGCTTGACTCATTCTAAAATCTTAGAAACTTGTAAATTGGACTTATACTGCTCTAGTTTCTCTTTCGCTTAAACATGTTAACTTTATGTATTCAGTATTCTTATGTCCTATATTGTTGTTTTATGTTATATGTAGGGGTCCACCGCCACATAGGCTCTGCCTTTGCTGGACTACCTGTTGTGAATCTGTAAATGTATATTCTATATCAAAATAAATAATCTTGAACTTGAACTTAAACACTAGTTGCTTCGTAGTTGAGCAGCCGGAAGTGCTATCTAACTCCCAGCTAATTAATTATGTACACCGGGCAGTCTGTTCGTAAGCATAATATCTAAATGCACGACCGTTGAGTAGAAGACACAAAAACAGTTGAGAAATCCGGCGAATGATCGTATAATGACAAAACTCGGCACCAAAACGGCCGTGTATACACGGTAACCAATGGTGACCAACACCAGTGTCTGCAGGAGACATTCACTCAGGCCACAGGCCGAAACGTAGAGAGAGTAATTCATGATTATACTGTTGAAACGTCAATAATTTTGTCACTATGATATGTGATAAAATATAGAAAGTAATAACATACAGACCATATGCCTACCTAATAGAGGAGGCGGTAGCTCAGGCGGTAACGAGCAGACCGGCGACCACGGTATCGCGTCTCTGTTTGGCCAACTGACGATCACTGGAAACATAGGCAATCTCCTTCACTCCTCGTTGCCTCACTCCACCCAGGAATATAAATGGGTACCAGTGTAAAAAACTGGGGAAGTTACCAATAAGTGACTGAAATAAAACCAGCCTAGAATGGCGTGAATGGGACCTGGAATCAGGGACTCGATAAACGCCAACTAAACCAATAACTTCACCATATGGCTAGTCTTGCTAAGAGATCGAGATTATTCAGCTCAAGGGAGAGAACTGTGCTATGAGGAGCTCTGCTTATGACTTGCTGAATAGTGTCCCGTGAGCTATACAGGTTTTTCCGCAAAACACATGTCACGCGGCTAAGCCAGCCAAACACCGCCTCACATACCGTCTTGAGGAATAACAATTTTCAGGTCAAAAGAAGAACAAAGATTTTACTTTCCTTGACAAGATTTCTACAGGAAAGGGTTACGCGTGTATGCGTACCTATTTATTCATAAGCATGTAGGCGTACCTATCTATTCATAAGCATGTAGGCGTACCTATCTATTCATAAGCGTGTAGGCGTACCTATCTATTCATAAGCATGTAGGCGTACCTATCTATTCATAAGCATGTAGGCGTACCTGTCTATTCATATGCATGTAGGCGTACCTATCTATGCATAAGCATGTATGCGTACCTATCTATTCATAATCATGTAGGCGTACCTATCTATTCATAAGCATGTAGGCGTACCTATCTATTCATAAGCATGTAGGCGTACCTATCTATTCATAAGCATGTAGGCGTACCTATCTATTCATAATCATGTAGGCGTACCTATCTATTCATAAGCATGTAGGCGTACCTATCTATTCATAAGCATGTAGGCGTACCTATCTATTCATAAGCATGTAGGCGTACCTATCTATTCATAAGCATGTAGGCGTACCTATCTATTCATAAGCATGTAGGCGTACCTATCTATTCATAAGCGTGTAGGCGTACCTTTCTATTCATAAGCGTGTAGGCGTACCTATCTATTCATAAGCATGTAGGCGTACCTGTCTATTCATAGGCATGTAGGCGTACCTATCTATGCATAAGCATGTATGCGTACCTATCTATTCATAAGCATGTAGGCGTACCTATCTATTCATAAGCGTGTATGCGTACCTATCTATTCATAAGCGTGTAGGCGTACCTATCTATTCATAAGCGTGGAGGCGTACCTATCTATTCATAAGCGTGTAGGCGTACCTATCTATTCATAAGCGTGTAGGCGTACCTATCTATTCATAAGCGTGTAGGCGTACCTATCTATTCATAAGCGTGTAGGCGTACCTATCTATTCATAAGCGTGTATGCGTACCTATCTATTCATAAGCGTGTAGGCGTACCTATCTATTCATAAGCGTGTAGGCGTACCTATCTATTCATAAGCGTGTAGGCGTACCTATCTATTCATAAGCGTGTTGGCGTACCTATCTATTCATAAGCGTGTAGGCGTACCTATCTATTCATAAGCGTGTAGGCGTACCTATCTATTCATAAGCGTGTAGGCGTACCTATCTATTCATAAGCGTGTAAGCGTACCTATCTATTCATAAGCGTGTAGGCGTACCTATCTATTCATAAGCATGTAGGCGTACCTATCTATTCATAAGCATGTATGCGTACCTATCTATTCATAAGCATGTAGGCGTACCTATCTATTCATAAGCGTGTAGGCGTACCTATCTATTCATAAGCGTGTAGGCGTATCTATCTATTCATAAACGTGTAGGCGTACCTATCTATTCATAAGCATGTAGGCGTACCTATCTATTCATAAGCATGTAGGCGTACCTATCTATTCATAAGCGTGTAGGCGTACCTATCTCTTCATAAGTGTGTAGGCGTACCTATCTCTTCATAGCGTGTATGCGTACCTATCCATCCATAATACATAGTTGACCACGTGGGAAGAGGACGTTATATTCGCTATCACAGCTATCTACCTGAAGCGGGTCCATTGAGGGGATTGATTACAGATCACGTGATGACGTTATATTCGCTATTCACATCTATCTACCCGAAGAGGGTCCATTGAGGAGATTTATTCTATCTACCTGAAGGGGGTCTATCGAGGAGATTGATTATAGATCACGTGAGAAGATTACGTTATATTCGCCATTGGCAGCTATCTACCTGAAGGGGTCCATTGAGGAGATCGATTACAGATCATGTGGGAAGAAGACGTTATATTCGCCATTGACAGCTATCTACCTGAAGAGGGTCAATTGCGGAGGACCGACCATGTTACAATACAGCTCAGTAATAACTTAACATGTTCCTGACATAATCATCATGGAGGGATAAGATCTGTCACTCTGTAAAAATACGTCACTTATTAGGTGACGTCACACCCAAATAACGTAACTCCGACAATAAAGAGGGAAACGTCGTCAGTAACACACTGAAATGTAGGCGCGTGTCTTTTGTGAATTAGACTTTAATACACATTCTGTTGGAGCAATGTAGCTACAGCATTCAGTCAAATTGGTTTTAAAATATTCGATGGATTAGAGATCTAGTTACCTTGATTAATGCGATTCTGCAGATTCAGTGTTCACCGAGCTAAAACTTATTCAGATGGACAAATAGGCTGCAACAGCACCCAGTCAAATTAGTTTCAAGTTATTCAACACCTTATGTATAGTTCTCTGGGAATTGATAGTTAGGGAGTTCAGGAATCGATCGACCCGGGCGAAGTGTGGGTGGAGCTTAGCTAAAGATGAGCCGAGCATAGCTAAAACTGGATTCTTCAATTGATGTACCCACAATTTTATTTTCACAACTCATATACCATATAATATGTGAATAAAACCTTCAACAATCACGTGGAATTAAGAACTAATGTGATGTCCTCTGCATTTATTGCGCTACTTAAAAGGTCAAGGTCAAAGGTCATTGTTGCATAATTAAATGTCCGCAGCTGGAAGGACTGCCACTGGTGATGAGGAGGGACCGTTATCCGCAGCTGGAAGGACAAGCATTGATGATGAGGAGTGACTGTTATTTGCAAATGGAAGAACTGTCACTGGTGATGATGAGTGAATGTTGGCTGCGGATGGAAGGACTGTCACTGTTGATGATGAGTGACTGTTGTTCGCAGCTGGAAGGACTGGCATTGATGATGAGGAGTGACTGTTATTTGCAGATGGAAGGACTGTCACTGGTGATGATGGGTGACTGTTGGCCGCAGCTTGAAGGACTGGCACTGATGATGAGGAGTGACTGTTATTTGCAGATTGAAGGACTGGTACTGATGATGAGTAGTGACTGTTATTTGCAAATGAAAGCGCTGGCACTGATGATGAGGAGTGACTGTTGTTCGCAGCTGGAAGGACCGACACTGATGATGAGGAGTGCCTGTTGTTTGTCGATGTAAGGACTCTGACTGATGATAACGGGTGACTGTTGTCTGCAGCTTGAGGGATTAATGATGAGGAGTGACTGCTGTCCGCAGCTGGAAGGACTGGCACTGGTGACGAGCTGGAAGGACTGATGATAATGAGTGACCGTTGTTCGCAGATGGAAGGACTGGCACTGATGATGATGCGTGCCCGTTGCTCGCAGTTGGAATGACTGGCACTGATGATGATGAGTGACTTTAGCCTGCAGCTGGACGGACTGGCACTGATGCTGATGTGTGACAGTTGACCGCAGTTTGAATGACTGGCAGTGATGACGAGGAGTGACTGTTGTCCGCAGTTTGATTGATTGGCACTGGTGATGAGGAGTGACTGTTGTCCGCAGATGGAAGTACTGGCATTGGTGACGAAGAGTGACTGTTGTCTGCAGTTTGATTGACTGGCACTGGTGATGATGAGTGACTTTAGCCTGCAGCTGGAAGGACTGGCACTGATGCTGATGTGTGACAGTTGACCGCAGTTTGAATGACTGGCAGTGATGACGAGGAGTGACTGTTATCCGCAGTTTGATTGACTGGCACTGGTGATGAGGAGTGACTGTTGTCCGCAGATGGAAGTACTGGCATTGGTGACGAAGAGTGACTGTTATCCACAGCTGAAAGGACTGGCGCTGGTAATGATGAGTGATTGTTGTCCACAGCTGAAAGAACTAGCGCTGGTGATGAGGAGTGACTGTTATCTACAGCTGAAATGGCTGGCGCTGGTGATGAGGAGTGACTGTTATCCACAGCTGAAAGAACTAGCGCTGGTGATGAGGAGTGACTGTTATCTACAGCTGAAATGGCTGGCGCTGGTGATGAGGAGTGACTGTTATCCACAGCTGAAAGGACTGGCGCTGGTGATGAGGAGTGACTGTTGTCTGCAGCTGAAAGGACTGGCGCTGGTGATGAGGAGTGACTGTTATCCACAGGTGAAAGGACTGGCGCTGGTGATGAGGAGTGACTGTTATCCACAGGTGAAAGGACTGGCGCTGGTGATGAGGAGTGACTGTTATCCACAGTTGAAAGGACTGGCGCTGGTGATGAGGAGTGACTGTTGTCTGCAGCTTAAAGAACTGGCGCTGGTGATGAGGAGTGACTGTTATCCACAGTTGAAAGGACTGGCGTTGGTGATGAGGATTTACTATGGTCTGCAGCTTGAGAGAGGGCAGTGATGAGGTGAAGTGACTGTTGTCCACAGCTGGAAGGACTGGCTCCGATCACGAGTCTTATTCTACTTTTGTGGTCTTAGATTATGTGTCTTGAGGTCTGATCGCAAAACCCTTCACAAGTTGATGTCTTGACATCGTGTCTTTTGCTAGTTGGCGCCCAGTGCTGAAAACGGCAATGGCTTCTGAGCGGATGTATTATATAGCCAATGCTTAATCTAGGTCATGCTAAAGGACAAATATAGCGAGGACAATGGACATTTCCACTTTTAACTATGCCCCTGGCCAACTATCTATGCTCCACCCGTACCCATAATTGATCCCTGAACTCCCTGACTATCAATTTCCAGAAAGCTATACAGGTAATCTGTTAAATATTTTGAAACTAATGTGACTGGATGCTGTTTCTGGTAACACAGCTTAATCCGCCTTCAATTCGTGACGTAGTTATCTATGTCATGATGATTATGATGTCATATGATAGATGGATAAAATGGAAAGGTCCAATGCACCCACATTGTCTTTGGCCTTTCATCATATGTTCTTAAAACCTGTTCTATATACATGCTAATTTTGCTTTTGAAACATGAATGGCAATGAAAACTGGACAAATCAGATTTTTCACTCAAGTATATGAATGCATAATAACCTAAGTCGTATGTAGGCTGATGCCTCAATCATAATGCGTAACGAATGGCGAATCTAGCTCCGTCGTGAACATTTAAAAGTTGATCAGATGTATGAATTGTATGTCTTTGATGAATTTAAAATTTAATAAACATTCTGTTGACAATAAGCAAAATACTCAACAGCTTAACTGTACAGTTCGTTGCCTTGGAAATAGGTTTGTGGGAACTCAGGGTTCAAATGTATAAAGCGATTCCAACGCAAGAAGTGGGAGGAGCGTGGCTAGAAAAAGGCGTGGAAAAGCTAAAAATGTATCTATTCATTCTTGCGTCGATCAATCAAAGCTATGAAGCATGAAGGATGTATAACTGATACTATCCTTTTGGGAAACGGTTTGGTGGTCTATAAATTCGGCTGTGAATCTGGAGCATATATCTGTGCCAGGAATGTTGTAAAGAAAGTCTCAAATTAGTTCAAAATATTGAAGAGAAATTGATTAATTAATGACTTCACTAAAGACATATATTTCAGATACTCGTCATGTCGTATCTACGTCATTTAATTGTTGCGTCAGCTAACTAAGTCACATACTTGAGTGGTAGATCGGATACATCCATTGTGCATAAAATGCAAATATATGGCCAGCAACTGTGTATTCCCTTCTTTGCTTTTAAATACCAGCCCCCCCCCCCCCCTCCCTCCCATCGCTGTCACTCTCTCCCTATCTCACTCCCAAACTCTCTCTCTCACCTCTCTCTCTCTCTCTCTCTCTCTCTCTCTCTCTCTCTCTCTCTCTCCATCTCTTTCTCCCTCCCTCCCTACCTCCGTCCCTCCCTCCCTCCCTCACTCCTCTCTCTCTCTCTCTCTCTCTCTCTCTCTCTCTCTCTGTCTCTCTCTCTCTCCTCTTCTCTCTCTCTCTCTCTCTCTCTCTCTCTCTCTCTCTCTCTCTCTCTCTCTGCCCTCTATGAATCTAACTTTGCTAAACATTAAACAGGTAAGCTGTTGCATATTTTGAAGCTAATTTGATTAAGTGACAGCAATAGCAACCAGCCAAATTAGCTTCAAAATAATCAACAGCATGTTTCCTAAATAGTAAAGCCATACAATTCGTACAACTTGACGGACTATAAAGTGTTTTGGCGGACATCCAAGACGTAATTGATTATGGCATCCATCTACGCGTGGTGGTGTTCATTATGACGTCAAATGATTGATCGATAAGCTGGATTTCTCCATTATGCAGGGATCCAAGCCCCGCCCACTAGATACCATTGGTAAGGATTTGATCTAACTAAGCCACGTTCCTAGATATCATTGCTATCAGGGACCCGTTTTCGCGACTGATGCGGTTAGTGTATATCTCGGAACCAGGCTCGTGCCTGGTGCCCACGCACACACCAAGTCAGTGAACGACGAACCAAGTCAGTCGCGAAACCGCATCTCAGTTTGATCTCAGTAACACTTACTATATACGTGGAAGGATAGAGGGCAATGGGGTTGGGAGTGGGTGGGGTGGTGGTGTTGGGATGGGGTGGGTTGTGCGGGTTGTGCATGCGTGCGTGCGTGCGTGCGTGCATGCGTGCGTGCGTGCGTGTGTACGTGCGTGCGTGCGTGCGTGCGTGTGTGTGAATCTAAGTCTAGCAATTTCTCGTTATGCTTCGTCTACTTTGACGCGTGTCGGAATTGATTTACATACTTTGGATCATGAACTCCCAGAATCACAATTTCAGGTAAGCTGTTGAATATTTGAAACTAATTTGAGCGGGCCGTTATAATTGATTTTTGTTTCAAAATATTCAGCCAATTACATTCAAATGCTTCAAACATGTGTCCATTTAAATAGCCGGCGTTTGTCATTGATGAAGAACTGTGCTTTCCTTTATTACGCTTAAATGAAGTCACGTGATTAACTGCTATACTCTCTGACACGATACTAAGGGATCCGATGGGTCGCGCAAGTATCTGACTTCATAGTCAAATAGCACCAATGACATCACAGTCAAAATGACGTAGGTCCGTCATGAAGCGTGACAATTATCTGTCACCGAAGTGCCTGGATTGTATCCACTTGATGAATTTACAATTCTGTTGAATATTTTGAACTAGTTTGACTGGGAGCTGTTACTACAATAGACACTTGTTGTCAGCTAACACGTGACCTATGTTAATTATGACGTCAGATACTTGAGTGAAAGATAGAATCATAGGGGTGCTCTATATTGAATGCGTTGAAGCCAATTTGGAAGCTATTCCTGCGAAACCTAGAAGCTGTCAATCAAATTAATATATAATATATATACGTAGTACTAGTAGACAATATAGCTTTCCAACGTTGTCTATACCGCGCCCATCTCTAGCTAACCTCTAACAACACCTCGCTCGTGTTGGGATAGAACGATCCTTGAACTGGCTGGCAGTCAATTTCCAGAAAACTATACAGGCAAGCTGTTGAATATTTTGAAACTAATTTGACTGTGTGCTGTTGCTGCCTATGGCATGGGTGGGACATAGAAAGAAATAGGTGGGGCATCGATACAAATGGATTACTCTATTAATTATCTGGAATTCTATTAGAAATCATGTCGTGCTTTAGGGTCAAAGCAGCATTTGCTGATTCTTAAATAATATTTTATATACAACATCTATTTGTTCATTGAACCAAAAATGCCATATTCCAGATTTCTCGCGTTCTGTATATTTCAATTTCTCTGCCCCATTGTTAGTCTGATAATGGCTAGGTTAGCCCATGCTTATTAGGAATAATATCTAAAATGAGTGTCCTATCTCGACAATTTGATTCCCGATTTAGACGAGTTCAGAAGGCACTGTTAAGTCAATGAAATAGTCTTTGATGAAGTGCCAGTACTTGACGATGGTCGTGACTTGGCAATCTTGTATGCCGCAAACTTTCGGCTGAACAATCTGAAGACTCTTTTCTTGCAAACAAGCAGAATGAACAGAAAGACTCCATTTAGAGAGTTGACAATTGTACTGATATTGTAGAGAACGTTAGAGGGATCAACAGACGACAAAAAGAAAAGAAGCCACACGATACCCATAATGAGAGCGAGTTTGAAGTATAGGAGGACATCTAATATATTACCACGGCCATTATTCACCATCGCAGTCTGGTTCTTTGCTATACAGATGCTATGGACTGATTTAACAAAGAAACACAGATTAATCACCTGTGATATAGCAATTGGAATCCCAAACCAGTAGAGATTCAACCATGTGTTGCGAATCCAGCAGAAGTGTGCATTTCCATAAACTGAATGGGTAGTATCTTTGTTGGATCTGCTGATGAAACCAGTTATTAAAGCACACGTAACAGTCACTAACGACAGACCAATTGCAAAAGCAGCGTACTTGTATTTATAGCTTAGATCTCGTTTGATTTGCTGGTCTTGTTATTGAGGAAAAGGTTCGACATAGGTCAGATGACAGGGCATTCATCCACAGAAACACGGAAAACCATAGAAAATGAAGAATGCTGGCAATAGTAATACAAAGCCAGGGAATGTCTGTTTGACTAACTCCTACAAGAAACAATAGCATCGCCATTGCTAGAGTCAGAGTAAGAGCCATAACCAAGAGACCGGGAACATTTCTCAGACTAGGGAACATGCAGTAAGTTAGAAAAGTAAAGACAAGACATATAATGGACAGCGAGTATCCTATAACTGTTGCATACCTATTCAATATGCTGAATGTCACGATCTCAAGTGCTGCAGGACAATAAATCAGAGTTCGATTGATTACGAGAAACGAGCCTGTCCTAAACAAATCTTTACCAATATTAAAATAAGCATATGTCTCATCACGTTTATATGCTTTAATCGCCACTAAACGTTTCTGACATTTACCAAACTTTCTCTCCCAGAGGGACAAATTAACTTGACGACAGCTTATGATTTCTAAAGCACTCGTTTTGAATTCTGTCGTGTTAAAGGCAAAGCCCAGTGTTTGGAGCAAAGTCTGAATATACACAACTGTCACATCATTACCACTTCTACTTTCACTTTTAATTTGTATATTTGAATCACCAGCATTGCATTTCATCCCACCTTCTATTGAGATATTTCCAATGATAAGTGCGCATTCACATTCCATAAAACTAATTCTCTTCACTGTTTTACTGGCAGTGTGGTAATTTACCAATTTGGAAATAAACTGTGGAAAGGTAGTGTTTTCTTCAGTTGGAATTGTCACAGAAAGCTGAATATGGACAGGAAACATGCATACATCATTTATCTGATCATCAGTGTTGCTCATGTGCAATAGAGATCCAAATATTTGTGTATTCGTAGCATTATCTACAAGCAGTGTGCCATAAGGAGTAATGTCCATACTTATCTTTTCTGCTTTCCATTGAGAGACAATATTCACAATTTGAGACACATTTACGCTGCTGTGAGTATTTGACTTTATGCTTTTATTAAACAAACTGAGTCTTTGAACAAATGTCAGGCGGAATGGTAGGTTGTGTAGCGATGGATGAGAACTGATACCCCGATCTCACAAAATCAGCTCTATTTGGAAATGAGCACACACCTCTATTTTGAGAATGACCCCTGGGATAAATGCCTTGATGATTATGTGTCCTGTTCCTTTCTTCGCGATCCTGACAGAGGCTGGAGGTAAATAATTTCATATTGTCCATGCAACTTAACGAGAGAGTACAACTAGAGTTATGGGAAATATCAGCAAGTAGAACAACATCAAATTGAATGAGTAATGGCTGTGTTTGCTCCTGTTTCTCATCGTCTTTTATAACATCTTCAGGATCCGCTATGCAAGAACCATTAACCATGAGTTGTCTAGGCGACAGACATGGCAACCTCTCACATGATCCAGTTGACATAGTGCACACCTCTCCAGCTGCACATGTGATGTCAACATTTACATAACAATCTAGAATATCCACATTAATGTTGTTGTAAACTGTGTGCAAATTTTATAAAGTCAAGTCTTGGAAACTAAAACAAGAGCTGCATCGATATAGCATAGAAAGGACCGGGGGTACGTGGGGAGGAGGCATTGTTATGGTTTGTGGAAATGCCGATCGGTTCATAACATAAAAAATGTCTCGATTTTCCTGCGAAACACGCGCTTTACCTGAAACCATATTATACATGGCGCAATGAGGATTTCCATAAAGTATATTTACAGTCACATGATCGTACTGGACAGGTAGCTTATAGAAATAGCACGCACATTTAGAAGACATGAGAGATTCCCCAGATGTGTTATGTATCTGGTGACTGGCATGATTAATATTAACATTGTTACCACGACGCAGAAAATTCTCATCACGTGGCATAAACTGCAGATCACACATGGAACTGAATATACTAACATTGTTAGTTCTGTTAGTGGTCACCATATCACTGTTTCTTAGATACTGCATTGGACATCTGATATTTGCATCCCAGAAATCTGATTGGTTAATGTGTCTTGCATGACACAAAGCACAATATAAGTTCTTAAAGACCAGGCCTGTGGGTGTTGGGTCATTGACAGGGATATGGTGTACACAGCTTGGATAATCACTCTCACATGCTGAACGAACGTCTCCATCTAACCATGTCGAGGGACATCGGGATATGACGTAATAGCTTAAAGATGAAGATCTGCTAATCTGTAGATACACAGATGACAAGCAAGCCCGTGCAGAAAATGCCAAGTGAAATGGACGAACATCGTCTGGTATGCGCTCGCAAAACTCGGGTGAATAAAAAAAGGCTACCATTGACTTTTCGACCTTTATATAAATTGAAGGATGTCTCAAACATATCGGTTGTCTCATTATCTTTTAGCATCAAACAAACCTTATAAAAATCATAGCAGCAATCTCCATACACTGTGCATCTTACATCACACCGACACGCCCACTTACATCTCTTGGATCTAAGTGACGTAGTTCTGTTCTACTATGATAAGACCTTCATGTTTCCATGACTGAGAAATGACATTATCAGTATTTCTTCCATCATGTTTTTCTCTTCCGACCATGCGTCTTCCATCACATTCATAACATGGATCATAGCTTGGCAGTGTTATGCCGAGGAAAGTTGGTTTATTTAGACCGTCATACCCGGGTATTTGTGTTGTGTATCTATGCGGCCTATCATTCCAACTGGCATGCTCCCGTACTTGTGTTGAGTATTCATGAGTACTCGCATTCAGACTGCCATATCTGGATACTTGTGGAATGTATTTAGGAGTACTGGCATTCAAACCATCATGTCCGGATGCAAGATGTGTGTATCCAGAAGCACTAGGATCATCACTCTCAACATCGTCAAATTTTTCATTCTGTAATGCGGAACTCTTCATGAAAAGTGTTTGACTTTCACATGGAGATACTGAAGCGACTGCAAAAGAGAAAAAACCTCGTTTGAAACTTTATCAGAGGAGCTGAATAACGATTCATATTTTTAATGTAACACATTTCATTAAAATAATACCAGCTGTATCCGCGGGACGTTCCTTGGCCCATGTTCCAATCATCTACTCGTCCATCCATCCATCCATCCAGCCAGCTAGCCAGCCAGCCAGCCAGCTAGCCAGCCAGCCATCCGGCCGTCCGTCCGTCCGTCTAGCCGTCCGTCCGTCCGTCCGTCCATCCATCCATCCATCCGTCGAAACATCGATCCACTCATCCATTCACCAATCCACCCACCCACCCACCCACCCACCCACCCACCCACCCACCCACCCATCCACCCTCCATTCCTCCCTTCCCCCCCCTCTCTCCCTCCCTGCCATCCACCAACCAACCCACTCACCAACCAACCCACTCACCCACCCACCCACTCACCCACCCACCCACCCACCCACCCACCCACCCACCCACCCACCCACCCACCCTCCCTGCCACCCACCAACCCTCCCACGAAACCATCCATCCGCTCACTCACTCACTTACCCATCCACCGACCCACCCATCCATCCATCCATCCATCAATCCGTTCGTCCGTTGTCCGTCCGTTCATCTTCCGTCCGTCCGTCCGTCTTCCGGCCGTCCGTCGTCCACCTACGCAGCCACTCACCCACACATCCATCCATCCATCCATCCATCCATTCTACCACACACCAACAATCCCTCCCTCCATCCATCCATCCATCCACCCATCCATCCATCCATCCATCCATCCATCCAATCCATCCATCCATCCATCCATCCATCCATCCATCCATCTATCCATCCATCCATCCATCCATCCATTTATCCATCCAACAAACCATCCATCCATCCATCCATCCATCCATCCATCCATCCATCCATCCATCCATCCATCCATCCATCCATCCATCAATCAATCCATCCATCCATCCATCGATCCACTTATCCAGCCACCAGCCCACCCACCCACCCTCCCTCCCACCAATCCACCACCCAACCCACCCACCCACTCACCCACCCATCCTCCCACCAATCCATCCTCCCAGCCACTCACCCAAATCTCACCCATGCAACAACCAACCAAACGGCACATCAATAGGCTAAACGAATTGGATATACTTGCGATTTGTCATACAGCCGTACACAGGAATAATTGTTAGCGTGTAAGTACAGCATTCAAATTCTAAGTCTAATTACACTTTTGCCTAAATAGATGACACCAAATAACATTAGTCAATCATATGAGTAATGTGTTAGGTGAACTGGTCAAAGAATGAAATATGGTCCTTTAATATCATAGGTAAAGACAAACTTGCACACACCACGAAACATATACATGCAGTGCGCATACCACGAAACATACACATGCAGCGCGCACACCACGAAACGGACACATGCAGCGCGCCAACCACGAAACATACACATGCAGTATGCCCACCACGAAACATACGCATGCAGCGCGCACACCACGAAACATAGACATGCAGCGCGCGCACCACGAAACATACAGATACAGGTTCGGATAACGTGCGCACACCACGAAACATACACATGCGGGTTCGGATAACGTGCGCACACCACGAAACATACACATGCAGATTCGGATAACGATATTCCATCATTTGCACTATATTGGCACTAACCAGTTTTCGCAGTTGACAGCCAGAGTCAGATTAAGTATATTTGGGACTCAGTGACCAATAGTTGTGTGGCTGCTTATCAGATTGGTCAAGAAAGGCATGGCTGTTTCTGTTGCTGTTGCTGTTGCTGTTGCTGCTTCTTCTACTGCTACTACTACTACTACTACTACTACTACTACTACTACTACTACTACTACTACTACTACTACTACTACTACTACTACTACTACTACTACTACTACTACTTCTGCCACTACTACTACTACTACTACTACTACTACTACTACTACTACTACTACTACTACTACTACTACTACTACTACTACTACTACTACCACTACTACTACTACTACTACTACTACTACTACTACTACTACTACTACTACTACTACTGCTGCTGCTATTACTACTGCTGCTGCTGTCACCACCGGCGCCGTCGCTGTTACTAATATTACACCCAAATATAATAAATTCGGTATGCATGCATCAAAATACTGATGAATATGTTGAGATCAATTATACTGAAAGTTGGTGATGCCAAACGCAGTACCAATTTCCTGTCAAATTGGTTTCAAAATATTCAACGTGTTTACCTGTACCTTGGTCTTAAAACCAACATCATGAGTGTAATTATATCAGACATGGAAATGATAGAATTCGCAATCCTAATGGAAATCTCATTTTAGTTGGTTTGAAATACAAAAGAATTCTAGGATTGATAACCAAATGGAGCATACCAAGGCCTTAGACAAGATTTGACGTTTGTGGTGGCGTGAGGGGGTGGGGTGGGATAGGTGGGGTGGTGGGGATGGGTGGACCGGTAGGAGAATTCTGTAAGCCAAACCATACATGGGGCGATGGCATGGGTCCTTCATTGGAAGATATTGAAACCTGAGTACGCTCACATTACATCTTGTGCTTTTCCAGAGGTATCGAACCGTGGTTGGCTAATTACCAACTTTCTGCAGAAACAGCCTACCTGACATCCTGTAGCAAAATGTTTTGAAAAGTTCACATGTTCAGCATTCAAGGTAGTAAAACAACCGATAAATCTATATCTCACAACCAGAGATATTGTTAGAAGAGCTTGTGTTATTAATTAGATCCCACCCACCCCCCTCGTATGCATGATACCGTCTCGAACATAAAATTGTTTCCACAAAATGTGGTCTATGGTTCGGGATCTACACCCGCCCACACCCATCCCCTGCCTACGGCCTTACATCTTTATGGAAATTCCTATGAAAGCAGCGATTCTATCTGATGCAAAGGTGTAACTGATATACATTCAGTTCAAGTCTCACCACGAACCCGTCCTTTGGCAGAGACTTAGATAGAGTCATAGTATCCCTGTCCGTCAGTCTGTCCACATATCTGTCATATGGCTGAAATATCCTGGCCCTTCAGTTTATCTACATATCTGTGATATGGCTGAAGTATCCTAACCCGTCAGCCTCTCCAAATATCTGTCATATGGCTGAAATATCCTGGCCCTTCAGTCTATCCACATATCTCTCACATGGCTGAAGCATCCTGGTCCCTCAATGTGAACACATATCTGCTGAAGTATCCTGGTCCCTCAATTTGTACACATATCTGCTAAAGTATCCTGTCCCGATGGTCGGTCCACAGATCTACCATAGGACTGGAGTATCCTGGCGCGTCAATTTGTCCACATGTCTGTCACAGAGCTGAAGTATATCGGCCCGTCAGTTTATCCACATATCTGTGATATGGCTGAAGTATCCTGGCCCGCCAGTCTGTCCACATACCTGTCATAGAGCTGAAGTATCCCGGTCCACCATTCTGTCCAAATATAAGCCACAGGGCTGAAGTATCCTGCCCCATCAGTCTGTCCAAATATCTGTCATATGGCTGAAGTATCCTGGCCCATCAGTCTGTCCAAATATCTGTCATATGCCTGAAGTGTCCTGGCCGTCAGTCTGTCCAAATATCTGTCATATGGCTGAAGTATCCCAGCCCTTCATTCTATCCACATATCTGTCATATGGCTGAAGTATCCTGGCCCGTCAGTCTGTCTACATATCTGCCACAGGGCTGAAGTATCCCAGCACCTCGTTCTGTCCACATATCTGTCATCCAGGGTCAGACTCGGACTAATATGCCGAATACTTTATGATTAACTTTTCACTTACTTATCAGGTACACATTAAGCTACAGACGAACATTGTCCAAGCACTTCAATATTGATATGTTACTAGACACTTTGTTCCATCGAACTACAGGATGAGTTGTGGTGGCAAGAACATGGTGGCTGTTTAAGAGATGAAGACTCTTAACCACCTCTCTTATAGGACTACCAGGTTGTGGCTCCACATGTCACGTGGTCCCTCGACGATAAGATTCCCTGTATATCTAGATGCGGGTTGCGGGAGATCAACACGATCAGTTCTTGAAACATCCTACACTCACGGATATCGCCACATTTATGTGATTACTGCTCAATAATTCTATATTTTAGAGAAAGCCTAAGCTAACCCTTGAACGCCAAAAGGTCAAATTTGGAAGCAAATTTGCAATTTAAAAATATTATGTTGAAACTAATTTGACTGGGAGCTGTTGCTGCCTTAGTTTCAAAATATTCCAAAGCTTACCTGTGTAATTCAGGGGCAGGGATTAAATGGTTAAAAGTTCCATATTGACGCATTATATTTGGAGATACCACACGAGTAGAATCCAAACACATTATTAGAGGAACGAATCAAAATTCCTGATAAACGTCTGGTATGCATAATAATCCTAACTCGCGTCCGGTCAATTACTAACCAAACAAACCAATCCATTACAAGCTGGTGATATTTCTCACCTGTCTCTCTACATATGCTGTCAAACCTGCCTATGCCTGTATGGTTCATTAAAGAGTGGTTACTATAGGCAGGTGATCACTCAATACAGTACATTTGTTAGGGTAAGGAGCTTTTTATGTCAAGTAACGATATGGGGGTCGTATGGCAACCAGTATTAAAAAACCGCCATGTCCTGGCTCCAAAAGTAAATGCCCGTTATATGTGGGTTTGGATGCACTGTTTTGGCGACAACAGTCCATTAGGCTCGACAATTCCAGATATTGATATTTAAACTGTTTATTTAAATATTAAGATCTTAGCTGTTGTCCGGGTAGAATGATATAAGCTTAGTTCAATGTTTGAATCCTGTCGAGGATCAGAGTAGTTTGTTTGCTCAGCACTCAACAGGGATGATTAAACTTATACCTCCAGCAGTCACAGAACAGTACACAAGGGTTGACGTTAGGTGGTGGGAGAGCTACTAGAACTAAAGGCAGACCGGAGGTGGGGTCCGGGGGCTCCGCGGGGGGGGGGGGGGTCCTCCCTCGAAGAATTCAAGATAATAAACCTTCACCTAAATGTCTATCTGACAATCAGAGATATGCCGAGAAGTGGTGTCTTAATTACATGTTCTCTCCTACGCCTGATATTGTTTTCTCTCAATATTTTCTTATGATAATTTTCTTCTATCAAGTTTTCCAAGAACAGGCTCTATAACTTAATCGATAAATCCAGTCTGTAACTCAAATATCTGAGATCATAATCAAATACGTCACATTTTAGCTGACGTCACAATCAAAATAAAATAGTTCCGTTAGTTTTGAAAATAATTTCACTGGGAGTTGTTGCTGTCTAAATTAATTTTTGGGATTAAATTGCGTATCTCACCCAATATTTCCAATTCAGAGGGAGCTTGGCGTCCGACATTATCACTTTCGTAACGGACCGAGTTCATTTGATTGTGACGTCAGCTAACACGTGGTGTATTTTGATCATGACGTCAGATACTTGAGTGACAGATCTGATCACTTCATTGCATTCAAAGCATATTGTACTTACCTAAAAGAGATATACAGAGACACCAGGATGAGTGTCTTGAGAGCGAGATACCGGGATGAGTGCCATGAGACCGAGATACCAGGATGAGTGTCGTGAGACCGAGACACCAGGGTGAGTGCCACGAGACAGAGATACCTGGATGGGAGAGAGATACCAGGATGAGTGTCATGATACAGAGATACCTGGATGGGTGCTAAGAGACAGAGATACCGGGATGGGAGAGAGATACCAGGATGAGTGTCATGAGACAGAGATACCGTGATGGGTGCCATGAGACAGAGATATGGGGGCATCGCACTTGAAAAGATCATCCATTTTATGGCAAAATTCTGTCAGGAAAATCAAAATAATTGCTTAATGAATGTCCATTTGCAGGCCAAGAGAAGACTATTTTTTTAAATCTTACCACTGGAGTGACTGGCTCGATTATCGAACCAGAACGATTTGACCAGTTTTGAATGTATTTCGCAATGAACAGATACTGTAACGGTAATCAGCATATGTTAAGATTTATTTCCTTTAATTACATTGAGGTACACACTTTAAGCCTCTGCAAGAGTACAGATAAAAATCTTTATCTTCAAGCATCGTAGTGTGAATGTGGGCCTTTACGTAATTGTCTAGAACGTCTAGATTGCGCATTTATACGTTGTCATGAGAATATAGGCGTATACTAATGATTTAGACCTAAGCTATATTCTTTTTGCTCTGATAACGCGTGCCACGTGATATCACGTAATTGAAATCACCCGGACTTTAAAGCTCAAAATGAGACTATGACCTCAGACCACGAATGATATAAGCTCAAAACTCATCGTATCCATTGTTCATCCTGAAGCGTAACTTGTAAACAGCAGAAACACATTTACATCTATAATGTCTATCTTCTACCCACTGATGGTGTTAGGTAAGTAACCTGTATATTGTGTAGCAAGGTCCATAGAATCTCGGTAGCTGCTGGCACCACACTGACCTTGATAGTTGACCTTTTGACACCACCACTTCGGGACACCACGAGAAACAATAAGAATCTATGACTGAAACAGACAATTTATTGCGAACTGAAAAGAAACATATCGATACATATAAAAAAGACGCCTTAGAAATCTGCTCGGATAATACGAGCAATCAGACCCTAGACCTCCCGTTTTTATCACATTTTAAAATGTTTTCGAATTTCCGTATTTCTTTTAGATTTTCCTTATTTTTTTGGATTTCCCGGGTTTTTTCCCCGAAAACGTCTAAATCATGTATGGAATCCTAATGGATATTCACACACTGTCTTGTGTTAAAATTTGAGCGGTATCGGAGAGATATGTATGCCCTGATCCAGAATTTGCCACCTGGGCATCCTCTCACACCGCAAGTTCCTTCGTTATGTTAGAATTTGAGACAAATCGGCTCAGTAGTTTTTTAAATACACCTACGGACATACAGACAGTATAAACATCCTACAGGCGCAATCAGTCCTTCTTCACTTTTGTCCTCTATGTCTTGACCTCAGTCACTATCTTTAGCTTCCTCAGGACCATTCTTGACCTGAGTGTACCGAGGCATCTTTATTCTTGACCTGAGTGTACCGAGTCATCTTTATGAATTCAAAAATAAGTAGGCCTATATATGATTATTTTGCATACGTGGAACAGGTTATTACATTCGGGTATGTGTCCGTGCGTGCGTGCGAATCCGTGCGTGCGTGGATGCGTGCGTGTGTGTGCGTGCGGGCGTGTGTGTGTGTGCGTGCGTGCGTGCGTGCGTGCGTGCGTGCGTGCGTGTGTCAGGAGATGTATCTGTATAGATCTAACTGATCCAATTTGGCTAAGATCTTTGCACAAAGCAGGATCTTACTGACCGTGAAATTTCAAGACTTTACCTGTGATCCGAATGAAAACTTTAATCTGTGAATATCACTTTACTCAAATTACTGGTCCGATTTTTCTGACAATTTAACTCACGAGAGGCTTGCTGTACAATAGGATTCCGCAACTTTGGTCGCAATCTGAAAAATCTGGAGAATTCAGAAAATCCGGAAGATAAAAAAACCCTTTTTTATTCTTAATGAAATCTGACCATTAATGGGGGGAAATTGTCATTTTTCCAAACATTGCTTGTGTAGTGGTATGTCTTGAAAGATGTCCATTTGCAAGCCAAGGGAAGATTACTTTTTGAAAAATGAAATGGCTGGCTTTGTTACTGGGGCAGTAAAATAAAGTAAAGTGAAAAAAAAATTTCCCTTGACCTACAAATGGCCATTTACTAAGCAAAAATTCAAATATCATTTACCAATCCTCACAATTAAAAGGGATAATGCTGAACAGATAGCCCTAGAGCCAGGTCCCACAGCCACTTGTCCATGGCATATTGCCTCACCATGTCCACTCTGTAAATTTCAGATGTTTTTCCAGTTGAATATTAAAATATACTGTCCTGATCAACTATCTGAGTATGACTGTATTTAGTATTATTTTATTTACTGACTATTATAAATTCTCACGGTTGCTGCCATGAAAAGAAATTGTCTTAACCACCACCCTCCCTCTCCCCCTTCACACAAAATCTAAAACATTTAGGGGTCTAATGCTCCCTACCCCACCCTCTGTTTCTGTCACTAACCCCACAAAACACACAATTTGTGAAAATAACACTCATAAGTCGAGAGTTTAATAATAAATTCACCAACTATGTCATGGTGGATTTAAGATTCTATTATGGGGTGTATCCAACCTTGCAGTCATGGTCTGGGTGGTGTTCTCAATGGTGGTGGGGATAGGGAGGGGTGTCATGCCCCTTCCCCTATGATAATTGGAAAATGAAATGCTCTGAGAAGTAGTTTCCTGCATATTGATTAATTAATTCATAATCAAATTGAAATTAATCATTGTTTATTTACTGGGATGCGGGTGGGAATTAATGCAGCCCACCACCACCACCCTCCACCTTCCAGCCCCACCAACCACGCCCCTAAGGGTGTGGAGGGGGTGCAACGCCAACCAAAATATGGGGGTTACCTCACACAGACAGACAGACACACACGTACGAGCCTACCACCCACCACCCCCCCCCTCTCTCTCTCTCTCTCTCTCTCTCTCTCTCTCTCTCTCCCTCTTTGCATATGCACACACGGATAATAATTATGACAGTAGGGCATATATATATATATATATATGTCTTGGCCGCATTCGTAGATATCTATCGGTCACCCGCTTGTATTGGTACTATAGCATACCAGGATCCACATGCGCTGATGGTGTGTGTGGCGGGGCGTTTCTGACATATCATTGCGGTAGTATTTTGCCTTCTAATGTGCATAGAATCAATAATATATTTCTAAAAATGCATAGTAAAATACTATTTGATGTTAGAATTGTCAATTCGGCCAACTTTACCGCTAGAGCTGACGTAAAATTGCAATTTTCATGGCTTTGAGTAGCATCAAACGCGGCAGTGTAATGTTGTTTACTAAGAAAACAGTGATCACTGTCCGTACGCTTGACGGCCAGTCATCTGCGCACGCGTGAAAATGACGTCATAAGGGAATTCCGTAAAACCTCCTATATAACCCTTAAGCCGATATAAATGCTTAAACCGATATATACACCATTAAGCCGATATATAAGCCCTTAAGCCGATGAGCAGATATATAAACCCCTGAGCCGATGAGTAACACCGTAAGCATATGGATACAACTTTAAACATATGGCTACAACTTTAAACAGATGTGATGTTTTCTTTCTTCTCAGTGTTGGTGCATCTTGGCGCTACATCATATCGGCCTGGACTATATACTACATGTCTTTCTTGTCCATCTGTAAGTCATCCCCATGAATGCAAAATATTCGCAGAAGTATGGCCACATGAACGATGCGCCACCTATGTTATTCTCCTGATCAATGGTTCAACTGTTTACGCATTTAGCTATGAATCTGCAGCAGGCTGTATTCATTCTGATTCTCTGGTGTCAATACATAACAGAAAACGGCGTATGTCAATCACCGATATATCGCTGTGTCATGAATGCTGCGCAGAAAACTTCTGTAATCGGAAATTATGTGGAATACCTGAAAGCAACAATGCAAGTAAGTTCATTACTTATAAGAACAATGACCCTTTGCGCAATTCACCTTTTCAGAGATTCCATTGATGATTTGACGTCTTATGACATCATAATCAGCTAAGCGGCGTCATACATGATTATTTTACGCCCGACTTTAACTCTTAATAGTCCGATACGTTGTACGAATTGTAAGTCTCTACTATTTCAATTAACATGCTGTTGAATATTTTGAATATTTTGAAACGAATTTGAGGTGGGGGGGGGGTGGTTGGGGGTGGGGGCTGTTGCTGCCATAGCTGCAACAGCCCCCAGTCAAATTAGTTGCAAAATATTCAACAGCTTACCTGTATAGTTTTCTTGAAATTGATAGTCAGGGAGTTCAGAGATCGATCGATCACAACACGAGCGAGGTGTGGGTCGAGCTTAGCTAGAGATGGGCGGGGTATAGCTAAAAATGGAAAGGTTTATTGCCTTTTAAAGCCATGTTTTGATTTTATATTAGGGATAATTAATTCTTGTCAAAAGCGCATGGTGCACAAATTTTCGCACATATGTTAAGCGATTAATTAATTAAGTTTGCTTAAGGGGTGTTAATGGTGTGCAGAAAAGACTGTAGACGATCGTTTTATATTTATTAACCTTTGGCCTGCGAAAAATAGTGATACATTTATCATGACAGCTTCTGAAAATACACACAAATCTGATCGATTGAACATGATTGAACGATTAGATTGTCAATCATCTATGATTCTTTATGATCAACATTTCTCTCATCTCAAACACCATCGGACAGACTGATTCGAAATGAAACCAAAGACAGCTTCTCTTGTGGGTGGGGGTCGGGTGGGGGGGGGCGGGTTGTCTAAACAGAGCTGATCAAGAGAAATGTATTGCACAATCCAGCAAATAACGTTGCTTCAATATTGACAATATATGTTAATGGAGAAAGTACCATTTATGATTGCCATAGGGAAATTAATAACGCAATAATATTGTCTATTCGTGACAAATCGAGATTACACGTTTGTGTGTATGTTTTGGTACCTGCTGAATCGGAATTTTGATTCGCAGATTGGTCCAATGGCCATCTTGAAATAACTGTATAACTAACGTAGGAGTTTGTTTACCCTCGACATCAACATAAGAACGGGCATTCCATTCATTGAAAAAAACTGATGAGTGTTCGATGTAATTCGTCTGTAGTCTGCATGCCATTGTGAAGTAAGTAAGTAATTAGCACATTCTCCACCCTTTGAATTCCCTATGGCCAGAATATCAATTTTAACACAAAATCACAGGTAGGCTGTTGAATATTTTGAAACTAATTTGAATGGAGCATGTTGCTGCCATATGCAGCAACATCTTCCAGTCAAATTAACTTAAAAAATAGTCAAGAGAATAATTTTTTGCATTTGGCATTCAACCTTCAAAGTGTTAAATTAATATCTCTAGCAGCATACAGTATGCAATCACATTATCAACACAATATATATGCTATTACATTATCAACACACTATGTATGCTATCACATTATCAAAACACTATGTATGCTATCACATTATCAACACAATATATATGCTATTACATTATCAACACACTATGTATGCTATCACATTATCAAAACACTATGTATGCTAGCACATTATCAACACACTATGTATGCTATCACATTATCAACACAATATATATATGCTATTACATTAGCAACACACTATGTATGCTATCACATTATCAAAACACTATGTATGCTAGCACATTATCAACACACTATGTATGCAATCACATTATCAACACACTATATATGCAATCACATTATCAACACACTATGCATGCAATCACATTATCAACACACTATGTATGCAATCACATTATCAACACACTATGTATGCAATCACATTATCAACACACTACGTATGCTAGCACATTATCAACACACTATGTATGCTAGCACATTATCAACACACTACGTATGCTATCACATTATCAACACAATATATATGCTATTACATTATCAACACACTATGTATGCTATCACATTATCAAAACACTATGTATGCTATCACATTATCAACACAATATATATGCTATTACATTATCAACACACTATGTATGCTATCACATTATCAAAACACTATGTATGCTAGCACATTATCAACACACTATGTATGCAATCACATTATCAACACAATATATATATGCTATTACATTATCAACACACTATGTATGCTATCACATTATCAAAACACTATGTATGCTAGCACATTATCAACACACTATGTATGCAATCACATTATCAACACACTATATATGCAATCACATTATCAACACACTATGTATGCAATCACATTATCAACACACTACGTATGCTAGCACATTATCAACACACTATGTATGCTAGCACATTATCAGCACACTACGTATGCTATCACATTATCAACACAATATATATGCTATTACATTATCAACACACTATGTATGCTATCACATTATCAAAACACTATGTATGCTATCACATTATCAACACAATATATATGCTATTACATTATCAACACACTATGTATGCTATCACATTATCAAAACACTATGTATGCTAGCACATTATCAACACACTATGTATGCAATCACATTATCAACACAATATATATATGCTATTACATTATCAACACACTATGTATGCTATCACATTATCAAAACACTATGTATGCTAGCACATTATCAACACACTATGTATGCTAGCACATTATCAACACACTATGTATGCTATCACATTATCAACACATGTATGCAATCACATTATCAACACAATATATATATGCTATTACATTATCAACACACTATGTATGCTATCACATTATCAAAACACTATGTATGCTAGCACATTATCAACACACTATGGATGCAATCACATTATCAACACAATATATATATGCTATTACATTATCAACACACTATGTATGCTATCACATTATCAAAACACTATGTATGCTAGCACATTATCAACACACTATGTATGCTAGCACATTATCAACACACTATGTATGCTATCACATTATCAACACATGTATGCAATCACATTATCAACACAATATATATATGCTATTACATTATCAACACACTATGTATGCTATCACATTATCAAAACATTATGTATGCTAGCACATTATCAACACACTATGTATGCTATCACATTATCAACACATTATGTATGCTATCACATTATCGACACACTATGTATGCTATCACGTTATCAACACACTATGTAGGCTATCACATTATCGACACACTATCTATGCTATCACATTATCGATACACTATGTATGCTATCTTATTATCAGCACACTATGTATGCAATAACATTATCAACACTCTATGCATGCAATCACATTATCAACAGACTATGCATGCAATCACATTAGCAATATGCTGTAATGAATCGCAATATCAACATGCAGTATGCAAACACAGTATCAACATACTATGTATGCAATGCCATTATCAACACTCTATGCATGCAATCACATTATCAGCACGCTATGCATGCAATCACATTATCAACATGTTGTATGCAATCACAATATCAACCTGCAGTATGCAATCACATTATCAACACACTATGCATGAAATCGCATTAGCAACATACTATGTATGCAATCACAGTATCAACACACTTTGTATGCTATCACATTATCAACACACTATATATACTATCACATTATCAACACACTCTGCATGCTATCACATTATCAACACACTTACTATGCTATCACATTATCAACCCACTATATATGCTATCACATTAACAACACACTCTGCATGCTATCACATTATCAACAAACTATGTATGCTATCACATTGTCAACACACTATGTAGGCTATCACATTATCGACACACTATGTATGCTATCACATTATCAACACGCTATGTATGCTATCACATTATCAACACACTATGTATGCAATGACATTATCAACACTCTATGCATGCAATCACATTATCAACACACTATGCATGCAATCACATTATCAACATGCTGTAATGAATCACAATATCAACATGCAGTATGCAAACCCAGTATCAACATACTATGTATGCAATGACATTATCAACACTCTATGCATGCAATCACATTATCAGCACACTATGCATGCAATCACATTAACAACATGCTGTATGCAATCACAATATCAACATACAGTATGCAATCACATTATCAACACTCTATGTATGCAATCACATTATCAACACACTATGTATGCTATCACATTATCAACACACTTTGTATGCTATCACATTATCAACACACTATATATGCTATCACATTATCAACACACTATGCATGCTGTCATATTATCAACAAACTATGTATGCTATCACATTATCGACACACTATGTATGCTACCACATTATCGACACACCATGTATGCTATCACATTATCAACACACTATGTATGCAATGGCCTTATCAACACTCTATGCATGCGATCACATTATCAACACACTATGCATGCATTCACATTATCAACATGCTGTAATGAATCACAATATCAACATGCAGTATGCAAACCCTGTATCAACATACTATGTATGCAATGACATTATCAACACTCTATGCATGCAATCTCATTATCAGCACACTATGCATGCAATCACATTATCAACATGCTGTATGCAATCACAATATCAACATACAGTATGCAATCACATTATCAACACACTATGTATGCAATCACATTATCAACACACTATGTATGCTATTACATTATCAACACACTTTGTATGCTATCACATTATCAACACACTATATATGCTATCACATTATCAACACACTATGTATGCAATGACATTATCAACACTCTATGCATGCAATCACATTATCAACACACTATGCATGCAATCACATTATCAACATGCTGTAATGAATCACAATATCAACATGCAGTATGCAAACCCAGTATCAACATACTATGTATGCAATGACATTATCAACACTCTATTCATGCAATCACATTATCAGCCCACTATGCATGCACCCACATTATCAACATGCTGTATGGAATCACAATATCAACGTACAGTATGCAATCACATTATCAGCACACTATGCATGAAATCGCATTAGCAACAAACTATGTATGCAATCACATTATCAACACACTATGTATGCTATCACATTATCAACACACTTTGTATGCTATCACATTATCAACACACTATATATGCTATCACATTATCAACACACTATGCATGCTATCACATTATCAACAAACTATGTATGCTATCACATTATCAACACACTATGTATGCAATCACATTATCAGCACACTAAGTATGCACTCATAGTATCAACACACTATGTATGCAATCATAGTATCAACATACTATGTACGAAATCACATTATCAACATACTATGCATGCAATCACATTATCAGCACACTATGTATGTCATCATAATTTCAACACACTATGTATGCTATCACATTATCAACACACTATTTATGCAATCACATTATCAACACACTATGCATGCGATCACTTTATCAACACACTATGTATACAATGGCATTATCAACACTATGCATGCAATCACATCATCAACACACTATGCATGCAATCACATTATCAACATGCTGTATGCAATCAGAATATCAACATGCAATATGCAAACACAGTATCAACATACTATGTATGCAATGACATTATCAACACTCTGTGCATGCAATCACATTATCAGCATGCCATATGCAATCACATTATCAACACACTATGCATGCAGTCACATTATCAACATGCAGTATGCAATCACATGAGTGTCATTACGCTGTACATATTCAGATTTGGCTTGCCTGGCTGGCAAGGAAGTGACTGGGTTACCATTCGATACATTGCTGACATTCTGCAATGCTGGCCAGCAATGTTACGCGGGGAGGGTAGTGCATCATGGCAGCCGCAGACCGAACCAACTGGATTATACAAACTATGCTAACTATGGATGTGCATCGCAGGTATTTAGATTATACCTGCCTAACAGCAGTGTATTAGCGATTAATAAACAGAGCCTTAATCCAATTGATCTATCTCTATCAAGCAATCAATGAAAAACTACCGCCATGTGATCTTATCTCCCTAGTATACTAAACACCGAGGCAAGGCTTCGTTTTCAAGGTATAGCGACATATCACACACATATAATAATACAGATCTGTTCATATATTGAAGCCTCTTGTCTAACTAATTTAATTATACCAGCTTCAAAACATATGAAAATCTTCGGTAACGATCGGCAATGCTGATTAAGATTTCGGAGGGAATTTGAACTGTTATAGGCGGCGCCCATTCCCACTATTATTCTAGCATCTGGATCACATTATCTAGTAATCAGATGGACATTCTTGTGCTGGCTGCTTGGATGCCGTCTCAGCATTCTTTCAAACATAACCACTCTTCTCCAAAACATTTGAGTGAAATGTGACCTAATTCCGTGAATAAATGGTTTATTTTTTGCTCCTTATCTTGATTTTGTAGAAGCAAATGTTAATGTTTCAACGATGTGTGTGTTTTGACGAACTCTGTGAATTATTACCAATATTTCAGGCTTATTTTTGATAAAGGGACAGTCTGAGCATTTCCAAAAAGGGTCCCATTTTAAATAGGGCTCTAACACACCACTTGTATGTCATAAAACCCCTCCTGTACCACCATTGCGACACAAGCCCATACTGTACCACCATTGCGACACAAGCCCCTACTGTACCACCATTGCGACACAAGCCCCTACTGTACCACCATGGCGACACACGACCCTGCTGTACCACCATTGCGACACAAGATCCTACTGTACCACCATTGTGACACAAGATCCTACTGTACCACCATTGCGACACAAGACACTAATGTACCACCATTGCGACACAAGACCCTGCTGTACCACCATTGCGACACACGACCCTACTGTACCACCATTGTGACACAAGATCCTACTGTACCACCATTGCGACACAAGACACTAATGTACCACCATTGTGACACAAGATCCTACTGTACCACCATTGTGACACAAGATCCTACTGTACCACCATTGTGACACAAGCCCCTACTGTACCACCATTGCGACACAAGCCCCTACTGTACCACCATTGCGACACAAGATCCTACTGTACCACCATTGCGACACAAGACACTAATGTACCACCATTGCGACACAAGATCCTACTGTACCACCATTGTGACACAAGCCCCTACTGTACCACCATTGCGACACAAGCCCCTACTGCACCACCATTGCGACACACGACCCTACTGCACCACCATTGCGACACAAGACACTAATGTACCACCATTGCGACACAAGATCCTACTGTACCACCATTGTGACACAAGCCCCTACTGTACCACCATTGCGACACAAGCCCCTACTGTACCACCATTGCGACACAAGATCCTACTGTACCACCATTGTGACACAAGATCCTACTGTACCACCATTGCGACACACGACCCTACTGCACCACCATTGCGACACAAGACACTAATGTACCACCATTGCGACACAAGATCCTACTGTACCACCATTGTGACACAAGATCCTACTGTACCACCATTGTGACACAAGCCCCTACTGTACCACCATTGCGACACAAGCCCCTACTGCACCACCATTGCGACACACGACCCTACTGCACCACCATTGCGACACAAGACACTAATGTACCACCATTGCGACACAAGATCCTACTGTACCACCATTGTGACACAAGATCCTACTGTACCACCATTGCGATACAAGATCCTACTGTACCACCATTGCGATACAAGATCCTACTGTACCACCATTGCGACACAAGATCCTACTGTACCACCATTGCGACACAAGATCCTACTGTACCACCATTGCGACACAAGACACTAATGTACCACCATTGCGACACAAGACCCTGCTGTACCACCATTGCGACACACGACCCTACTGTACCACCATTGTGACACAAGATCCTACTGTACCACCATTGCGACACAAGACACTAATGTACCACCATTGCGACACAAGATCCTACTGTACCACCATTGTGACACAAGATCCTACTGTACCACCATTGCGACACACGACCCTACTGCACCACCATTGCGACACAAGACACTAATGTACCACCATTGCGACACAAGATCCTACTGTACCACCATTGTGACACAAGATCCTACTGTACCACCATTGTGACACAAGCCCCTACTGTACCACCATTGCGACACAAGCCCCTACTGTACCACCATTGCGACACAAGATCCTACTGTACCACCATTGTGACACAAGATCCTACTGTACCACCATTGCGACACAAGACACTAATGTACCACCATTGCGACACAAGATCCTACTGTACCACCATTGTGACACAAGCCCCTACTGTACCACCATTGTGACACAAGCCCCTACTGTACCACCATTGCGACACAAGATCCTACTGTACCACCATTGCGACACAAGATCCTACTGTACCACCATTGCGATACAAGATCCTACTGTACCACCATTGCGATACAAGATCCTACTGTACCACCATTGCGACACAAGATCCTACTGTACCACCATTGCGACACAAGATCCTACTGTACCACCATTGCGATACAAGATCCTACTGTACCACCATTGCGATACAAGATCCTACTGTACCACCATTGCGATACAAGATCCTACTGTACCACCATTGCGACACAAGACCCTAATGTACCACCATTGCGACACAAGCCCCTACTGTACCACCATTGCGACACAAGATCCTACTGTACCACCATTGTGACACAAGATTCTACTGTACCACAATTCTGACACAAGATCCTACTGTACCACCATTGCGACACACGACCCTGCTGTACCACCATTGCGACACAAGATCCTACTGTACCACCATTGCGACACAAGACCCTCCTGTACCACCATGGCGACACACGACCCTGCTGTACCACCATTGCGACACAAGATCCTACTGTACCACCATTGTGACACAAGACCCTCCTGTACCACCATTGCGACACAAGACCCTCCTGTACCACCATTGCGACACAAGACCCTACTGTACCACCATTGCGACACAAGATCCTACTGTACCAGCATTGCGACACAAGATCCTACTATACCACCATTGCGACACAAGATCCTACTGTACCACCATTGCGAGACAAGATCCTACTGTACCACCATTGCGACACAAGATCCTACTGTACCACCATTGCGACACAAGATCCTACTGTACCACCATTGCGACACAAGATCCTACTGTACCACCATTGTGACACAAGATCCTACTGTACCACCATTGCGACACAAGATCCTACTGTACCACCATTGCGACACAAGATCGTACTGTACCACCATTGCGACACACGACCCTGCTGTACCACCATTGCGACACAAGATCCTACTGTACCACCATTGCGACACAAGATCCTACTGTACCACCATTGCGACACAAGATCCTACTGTACCACCATTGCGACACAAGATCCTACTGTACCACCATTGCGACACAAGATCCTACTGTACCACAATTCTGACACAAGATCCTACTGTACCACCATTGCGACACACGAGCCTGCTGTACCACCATTGCGACACAAGATCCTACTGTACCACCATTGCGACACAAGACCCTCCTGTACCACCATGGCGACACACGACCCTGCTATACCACCATTGCGACACAAGACCCTACTGTACCACCATTGCGACACAAGACCCTACTGTACCACCATTGCGACACAAGACCCTCCTGTACCACCATTGCGACACAAGATCCTACTGTACCACCATTGCGACACAAGATCCTACTGTACCACCATTGCGACACAAGAACCTACTGTACCACCATTGCGACACAAGATCCTACTGTACCACCATTGCGACACAAGATCCTACTGTACCATCATTGCGACACAAGATCCTACTGTACCAGCATTGCGACACAAGATCATACTGTACCACAATTCTGACACAAGATCCTACTGTACCACCATTGCGACACACGACCCTGCTGTACCACCATTGCGACACAAGATCCTACTGTACCACCATTGCGACACAAGTTCCTACAGTACCACCATTGCGACACAAGATCCTACTGTACCACAATTCTGACACAAGATCCTACTGTACCACCATTGCGACACACGACCCTGCTGTACCACCATTGCGACACAAGATCCTACTGTACCACCATTGCGACACAAGACCCTCCTGTACCACCATTGCGACACACGACCCTGCTGTACCACCATTGCGACACAAGATCCTGCTGTACCACCATTGCGACACAAGATCCTACTGTACCACCATTGCGACACAAGATCCTGCTGTACCACCATTGCGACACACGACCCTGCTGTACCACCATTGCGACACAAGATCCTACTGTACCACCATTGCGACACAAGATCCTACTGTACCACCATTGCGACACAAGATCCTACTGTACCACCATTGCGACACAAGATCCTACTGTACCACAATTCTGACACAAGATCCTACTGTACCACCATTGCGACACACGACCCTGCTGTACCACCATTGTGACACAAGCCCCTACTGTACCACCATTGTGACACAAGCCCCTACTGTACCACCATTGCGACACAAGATCCTACTGTACCACCATTGCGATACAAGATCCTACTGTACCACCATTGCGATACAAGATCCTACTGTACCACCATTGCGACACAAGATCCTACTGTACCACCATTGCGACACAAGATCCTACTGTACCACCATTGCGATACAAGATCCTACTGTACCACCATTGCGATACAAGATCCTACTGTACCACCATTGCGATACAAGATCCTACTGTACCACCATTGTGACACAAGCCCCTACTGTACCACCATTGCGACACAAGATCCTACTGTACCACCATTGCGACACAAGATCCTACTGTACCACCATTGCGATACAAGATCCTACTGTACCACCATTGCGATACAAGATCCTACTGTACCACCATTGCGACATAAGATCCTACTGTACCACCATTGCGACACAAGATCCTACTGTACCACCATTGCGATACAAGATCCTACTGTACCACCATTGCGATACAAGATCCTACTGTACCACCATTGCGATACAAGATCCTACTGTACCACCATTGTGACACAAGCCCCTACTGTACCACCATTGCGACACAAGCCCCTACTGTACCACCATTGCGACACAAGATCCTACTGTACCACCATTGTGACACAAGATCCTACTGTACCACCATTGCGACACAAGACACTAATGTACCACCATTGCGACACAAGATCCTACTGTACCACCATTGTGACACAAGCCCCTACTGTACCACCATTGCGACACAAGCCCCTACTGCACCACCATTGCGACACACGACCCTACTGCACCACCATTGCGACACAAGACACTAATGTACCACCATTGCGACACAAGATCCTACTGTACCACCATTGTGACACAAGATCCTACTCTACCACCATTGTGACACAAGCCCCTACTGTACCACCATTGCGACACAAGCCCCTACTGTACCACCATTGCGACACAAGATCCTACTGTACCACCATTGTGACACAAGATCCTACTGTACCACCATTGCGACACAAGACACTAATGTACCACCATTGCGACACAAGATCCTACTGTACCACCAGTGTGACACAAGCCCCTACTGTACCACCATTGTGACACAAGCCCCTACTGTACCACCATTGCGACACAAGATCCTACTGTACCACCATTGCGACACAAGATCCTACTGTACCACCATTGCGATACAAGATCCTACTGTACCACCATTGCGATACAAGATCCTACTGTACCACCATTGCGACACAAGATCCTACTGTACCACCATTGCGACACAAGATCCTACTGTACCACCATTGCGATACAAGATCCTACTGTACCACCATTGCGATACAAGATCCTACTGTACCACCATTGCGATACAAGATCCTACTGTACCACCATTGCGATACAAGATCCTACTGTACCACCATTGCGATACAAGATCCTACTGTACCACCATTGCGACACAAGATCCTACTGTACCACCATTGCGACACAAGATCCTACTGTACCACCATTGCGACACAAGACCCTACTGTACCACCATTGCGACACAAGCCCCTACTGTACCACCATTGCGACACAAGATCCTACTGTACCACCATTGCGACACAAGATCCTACTGTACCACCATTGTGACACTAGATTCTACTGTACCACAATTCTGACACAAGATCCTACTGTACCACCATTGCGATACAAGATCCTACTGTACCACCATTGCGATACAAGATCCTACTGTACCACCATTGCGATACAAGATCCTACTGTACCACCATTCTGACACAAGATCCTACTGTACCACCATTGCGACACAAGATCCTACTGTACCACCATTGTGACACAAGCCCCTACTGTACCACCATTGCGATACAAGATCCTACTGTACCACCATTGCGACACAAGACCCTAATGTACCACCATTGCGACACAAGACCCTACTGTACCACCATTGTGACACAAGATCCTACTGTACCACCATTGTGACACAAGATCCTACTGTACCACCATTGTGACACAAGATTCTACTGTACCACAATTCTGACACAAGATCATACTGTACCACCATTGCGACACAAGACCCTCCTGTACCACCATGGCGACACACGACCCTGCTGTACCACCATTGCGACACACGACCCTGCTGTACCACCATTGTGACACAAGCCCCTACTGTACCACCATTGTGACACAAGCCCCTACTGTACCACCATTGCGACACAAGATCCTACTGTACCACCATTGCGATACAAGATCCTACTGTACCACCATTGCGATACAAGATCCTACTGTACCACCATTGCGACACAAGATCCTACTGTACCACCATTGCGACACAAGATCCTACTGTACCACCATTGCGATACAAGATCCTACTGTACCACCATTGCGATACAAGATCCTACTGTACCACCATTGCGATACAAGATCCTACTGTACCACCATTGTGACACAAGCCCCTACTGTACCACCATTGCGACACAAGATCCTACTGTACCACCATTGCGACACAAGATCCTACTGTACCACCATTGCGATACAAGATCCTACTGTACCACCATTGCGATACAAGATCCTACTGTACCACCATTGCGACACAAGATCCTACTGTACCACCATTGCGACACAAGATCCTACTGTACCACCATTGCGATACAAGATCCTACTGTACCACCATTGCGATACAAGATCCTACTGTACCACCATTGCGATACAAAATCCTACTGTACCACCATTGTGACACAAGCCCCTACTGTACCACCATTGCGACACAAGCCCCTACTGTACCACCATTGCGACACAAGATCCTACTGTACCACCATTGTGACACAAGATCCTACTGTACCACCATTGCGACACAAGACACTAATGTACCACCATTGCGACACAAGATCCTACTGTACCACCATTGTGACACAAGCCCCTACTGTACCACCATTGCGACACAAGCCCCTACTGCACCACCATTGCGACACACGACCCTACTGCACCACCATTGCGACACAAGACACTAATGTACCACCATTGCGACACAAGATCCTACTGTACCACCATTGTGACACAAGATCCTACTGTACCACCATTGTGACACAAGCCCCTACTGTACCACCATTGCGACACAAGCCCCATCTGTACCACCATTGCGACACAAGATCCTACTGTACCACCATTGTGACACAAGATCCTACTGTACCACCATTGCGACACAAGACACTAATGTACCACCATTGCGACACAAGATCCTACTGTACCACCATTGTGACACAAGATCCTACTGTACCACCATTGTGACACAAGCCCCTACTGTACCACCATTGTGACACAAGCCCCTACTGTACCACCATTGCGACACAAGATCCTACTGTACCACCATTGCGACACAAGATCCTACTGTACCACCATTGCGATACAAGATCCTACTGTACCACCATTGCGATACAAGATCCTACTGTACCACCATTGCGACACAAGATCCTACTGTACCACCATTGCGACACAAGATCCTACTGTACCACCATTGCGATACAAGATCCTACTGTACCACCATTGCGATACAAGATCCTACTGTACCACCATTGCGATACAAGATCCTACTGTACCACCATTGCGACACAAGATCCTACTGTACCACCATTGCGACACAAGACCCTCCTGTACCACCATTGCGACACAAGATCCTACTGTACCACCATTGCGACACAAGACCCTCCTGTACCACCATGGCGACACACGACCCTGCTGTACCACCATTGCGACACACGACCCTGCTGTACCACCATTGTGACACAAGCCCCTACTGTACCACCATTGTGACACAAGCCCCTACTGTACCACCATTGCGACACAAGATCCTACTGTACCACCATTGCGATACAAGATCCTACTGTACCACCATTGCGATACAAGATCCTACTGTACCACCATTGCGACACAAGATCCTACTGTACCACCATTGCGACACAAGATCCTACTGTACCACCATTGCGATACAAGATCCTACTGTACCACCATTGCGATACAAGATCCTACTGTACCACCATTGCGATACAAGATCCTACTGTACCACCATTGTGACACAAGCCCCTACTGTACCACCATTGCGACACAAGATCCTACTGTACCACCATTGCGACACAAGATCCTACTGTACCACCATTGCGATACAAGATCCTACTGTACCACCATTGCGATACAAGATCCTACTGTACCACCATTGCGACACAAGATCCTACTGTACCACCATTGCGACACAAGATCCTACTGTACCACCATTGCGATACAAGATCCTACTGTACCACCATTGCGATACAAGATCCTACTGTACCACCATTGCGATACAAGATCCTACTGTACCACCATTGTGACACAAGCCCCTACTGTACCACCATTGCGACACAAGCCCCTGCTGTACCACCATTGCGACACAAGATCCTACTGTACCACCATTGTGACACAAGATCCTACTGTACCACCATTGCGACACAAGACACTAATGTACCACCATTGCGACACAAGATCCTACTGTACCACCATTGTGACACAAGCCCCTACTGTACCACCATTGCGACACAAGCCCCTACTGCACCACCATTGCGACACACGACCCTACTGCACCACCATTGCGACACAAGACACTAATGTACCACCATTGCGACACAAGATCCTACTGTACCACCATTGTGACACAAGATCCTACTGTACCACCATTGCGACACAAGCCCCTACTGTACCACCATTGCGACACAAGCCCCTACTGTACCACCATTGCGACACAAGATCCTACTGTACCACCATTGTGACACAAGATCCTACTGTACCACCATTGCGACACAAGACACTAATGTACCACCATTGCGACACAAGATCCTACTGTACCACCAGTGTGACACAAGCCCCTACTGTACCACCATTGTGACACAAGCCCCTACTGTACCACCATTGCGACACAAGATCCTACTGTACCACCATTGCGACACAAGATCCTACTGTACCACCATTGCGATACAAGATCCTACTGTACCACCATTGCGATACAAGATCCTACTGTACCACCATTGCGACACAAGATCCTACTGTACCACCATTGCGACACAAGATCCTACTGTACCACCATTGCGATACAAGATCCTACTGTACCACCATTGCGATACAAGATCCTACAGTACCACCATTGCGATACAAGATCCTACTGTACCACCATTGTGACACAAGATCCTACTGTACCACCATTGCGACACAAGACCCTAATGTACCACCATTGCGACACAAGCCCCTACTGTACCACCATTGCGACACAAGATCCTACTGTACCACCATTGTGACACAAGATTCTACTGTACCACAATTCTGACACAAGATCCTACTGTACCACCATTGCGACACAAGACCCTAATGTACCACCATTGCGACACAAGCCCCTACTGTACCACCATTGCGACACAAGACCCTACTGTACCACCATTGTGACACAAGACCCTCCTGTACCACCATTGCGACACAAGACCCTACTGTACCACCATTGCGACACAAGATCCTACTGTACCAGCATTGCGACACAAGATCCTACTATACCACCATTGCGACACAAGATCCTACTGTACCACCATTGCGAGACAAGATCCTACTGTACCACCATTGCGACACAAGATCCTACTGTACCACCATTGCGACACAAGATCCTACTGTACCACCATTGCGACACAAGATCCTACTGTACCACCATTGTGACACAAGATCCTACTGTACCACCATTGCGACACAAGATCCTACTGTACCACCATTGCGACACAAGATCGTACTGTACCACCATTGCGACACACGACCCTGCTGTACCACCATTGCGACACAAGATCCTACTGTACCACCATTGCGACACAAGATCCTACTGTACCACCATTGCGACACAAGATCCTACTGTACCACCATTGCGACACAAGATCCTACTGTACCACCATTGCGACACAAGATCCTACTGTACCACAATTCTGACACAAGATCCTACTGTACCACCATTGCGACACACGAGCCTGCTGTACCACCATTGCGACACAAGATCCTACTGTACCACCATTGCGACACAAGACCCTCCTGTACCACCATGGCGACACACGACCCTGCTATACCACCATTGCGACACAAGACCCTACTGTACCACCATTGCGACACAAGCCCCTACTGTACCACCATTGCGACACAAGATCCTACTGTACCACCATTGCGACACAAGATCCTACTGTACCACCATTGCGATACAAGATCCTACTGTACCACCATTGCGATACAAGATCCTACTGTACCACCATTGCGACACAAGATCCTACTGTACCACCATTGCGATACAAGATCCTACTGTACCACCATTGTGACACAAGCCCCTACTGTACCACCATTGCGACACAAGCCCCTACTGTACCACCATTGCGACACAAGATCCTACTGTACCACCATTGCGATACAAGATCCTACTGTACCACCATTGCGATACAAGATCCTACTGTACCACCATTGTGACACAAGCCCCTACTGTACCACCATTGCGACACAAGCCCCTACTGTACCACCATTGCGACACAAGATCCTACTGTACCACCATTGTGACACAAGATCCTACTGTACCACCATTGCGACACAAGACACTAATGTACCACCATTGCAACACAAGATCCTACTGTACCACCATTGTGACACAAGCCCCTACTGTACCACCATTGCGACACAAGCCCCTACTGCACCACCATTGCGACACACCACCCTACTGCACCACCATTGCGACACAAGACACTAATGTACCACCATTGCGACACAAGATCCTACTGTACCACCATTGTGACACAAGATCCTACTGTACCACCATTGTGACACAAGCCCCTACTGTACCACCATTGCGACACAAGCCCCTACTGTACCACCATTGCGACACAAGATCCTACTGTACCACCATTGTGACACAAGATCCTACTGTACCACCATTGCGACACAAGACACTAATGTACCACCATTGCGACACAAGATCCTACTGTACCACCAGTGTGACACAAGCCCCTACTGTACCACCATTGTGACACAAGCCCCTACTGTACCACCATTGCGACACAAGATCCTACTGTACCACCATTGCGACACAAGATCCTACTGTACCACCATTGCGATACAAGATCCTACTGTACCACCATTGCGATACAAGATCCTACTGTACCACCATTGCGACACAAGATCCTACTGTACCACCATTGCGACACAAGATCCTACTGTACCACCATTGCGATACAAGATCCTACTGTACCACCATTGCGATACAAGATCCTACTGTACCACCATTGCGATACAAGATCCTACTGTACCACCATTGTGACACAAGATCCTACTGTACCACCATTGCGACACAAGATCCTACTGTACCACCATTGTGACACAAGATCCTACTGTACCACCATTGCGACACAAGACCCTACTGTACCACCATTGCGATACAAGATCCTCCTGTACCACCATTGCGATACAAGATCCTACTGTACCAGCATTGCGACACAAGACCCTACTGTACCACCATTGCGATACAAGATCCTACTGTACCAGCATTGTGACACAAGCCCCTACTGTACCACCATTGCGATACAAGCCCCTACTGTACCACCATTGCGACACAAGACCCTACTGTACCACCATTGCGATACAAGATCCTACTGTACCAGCATTGTGACACAAGCCCCTACTGTACCACCATTGCGATACAAGCCCCTACTGTACCACCATTGCGACACAAGACCCTACTGTACCACCATTGCGATACAAGATCCTACTGTACCAGCATTGTGACACAAGCCCCTACTGTACCACCATTGCGACACAAGATCCTACTGTACCACCATTGCGACACAAGATCCTACTGTACCACAATTGCGATACAAGATCCTACTGTACCACCATTGCGATACAAGATCCTACTGTACCACCATTGCGACACAAGATCCTACTGTACCACCATTGCGACACAAGATCCTACTGTACCACCATTGCGATACAAGATCCTACTGTACCACCATTGCGATACAAGATCCTACTGTACCACCATTGCGACACAAGATCCTACTGTACCACCATTGCGAGACAAGCCCCTACTGTACCACCATTGCGACACAAGATCCTACTGTACCACCATTGCGACACAAGATCCTAATGTACCACCATTGCGACACAAGCCCCTACTGTACCACCATTGCGACACAAGATCCTACTGTACCACCATTGTGACACAAGATCCTACTGTACCACCATTGTGACACAAGATTCTACTGTACCACAATTCTGACACAAGATCCTACTGTACCACCATTGCGACACAAGACCCTAATGTACCACCATTGCGACACAAGCCCCTACTGTACCACCATTGCGACACAAGACCCTACTGTACCACCATTGCGACACAAGACCCTACTGTACCACCATTGCGACACTAGACCCTACTGTACCACCATTGTGACACAAGATCCTACTGTACCACCATTGTGACACAAGATTCTACTGTACCACAATTCTGACACAAGATCCTACTGTACCACCATTGCGACACACGACCCTGCTGTACCACCATTGCGACACAAGATCCTACTGTACCACCATTGCGACACAAGACCCTCCTGTACCACCATGGCGACACACGACCCTGCTGTACCACCATTGCGACACACGACCCTGCTGTACCACCATTGTGACATAAGCCCCTACTGTACCACCATTGTGACACAAGCCCCTACTGTACCACCATTGCGACACAAGATCCTACTGTACCACCATTGCGATACAAGATCCTACTGTACCACCATTGCGATACAAGATCCTACTGTACCACCATTGCGACACAAGATCCTACTGTACCACCATTGCGACACAAGATCCTACTGTACCACCATTGCGATACAAGATCCTACTGTACCACCATTGCGATACAAGATCCTACTGTACCACCATTGCGATACAAGATCCTACTGTACCACCATTGTGACACAAGCCCCTACTGTACCACCATTGCGACACAAGATCCTACTGTACCACCATTGCGACACAAGATCCTACTGTACCACCATTGCGATACAAGATCCTACTGTACCACCATTGCGATACAAGATCCTACTGTACCACCATTGCGACACAAGATCCTACTGTACCACCATTGCGACACAAGATCCTACTGTACCACCATTGCGATACAAGATCCTACTGTACCACCATTGCGATACAAGATCCTACTGTACCACCATTGCGATACAAGATCCTACTGTACCACCATTGTGACACAAGCCCCTACTGTACCACCATTGCGACACAAGCCCCTACTGTACCACCATTGCGACACAAGATCCTACTGTACCACCATTGTGACACAAGATCCTACTGTACCACCATTGCGACACAAGACACTAATGTACCACCATTGCGACACAAGATCCTACTGTACCACCATTGTGACACAAGCCCCTACTGTACCACCATTGCGAGACAAGCCCCTACTGCACCACCATTGCGACACACGACCCTACTGCACCACCATTGCGACACAAGACACTAATGTACCACCATTGCGACACAAGATCCTACTGTACCACCATTGTGACACAAGATCCTACTGTACCACCATTGTGACACAAGCCCCTACTGTACCACCATTGCGACACAAGCCCCTACTGTACCACCATTGCGACACAAGATCCTACTGTACCACCATTGTGACACAAGATCCTACTGTACCACCATTGCGACACAAGACACTAATGTACCACCATTGCGACACAAGATCCTACTGTACCACCAGTGTGACACAAGCCCCTACTGTACCACCATTGTGACACAATCCCCTACTGTACCACCATTGCGACACAAGATCCTACTGTACCACCATTGCGACACAAGATCCTACTGTACCACCATTGCGATACAAGATCCTACTGTACCACCATTGCGATACAAGATCCTACTGTACCACCATTGCGACACAAGATCCTACTGTACCACCATTGCGACACAAGATCCTACTGTACCACCATTGCGATACAAGATCCTACTGTACCACCATTGCGATACAAGATCCTACTGTACCACCATTGCGATACAAGATCCTACTGTACCACCATTGCGATACAAGATCCTACTGTACCACCATTGCGATACAAGATCCTACTGTACCACCATTGTGACACAAGATCCTACTGTACCACCATTGCGACACAAGACCCTAATGTACCACCATTGCGACACAAGCCCCTACTGTACCACCATTGCGACACAAGATCCTACTGTACCACAATTCTGACACAAGATCCTACTGTACCACCATTGTGACACAAGATCCTACTGTACCACCATTGCGACACAAGATCCTACTGTACCACCATTGCGACACAAGATTCTACTGTACCACAATTCTGACACAAGATCCTACTGTACCACCATTGCGACACACGACCCTGCTGTACCACCATTGCGACACAAGATCCTACTGTACCACCATTGCGACACAAGACCCTCCTGTACCACCATGGCGACACACGACCCTGCTGTACCACCATTGCGACACAAGATCCTACTGTACCACCATTGCGACACAAGACCCTCCTGTACCACCATTGCGACACAAGACCCTACTGTACCACCATTGCGACACAAGATCCTACTGTACCACCATTGCGACACAAGACCCTCCTGTACCACCATTGCGACACAAGACCCTACTGTACCACCATTGCGACACAAGATCCTACTGTACCAGCATTGCGACACAAGTTCCTACTATACCACCATTGCGACACAAGATCCTACTGTACCACCATTGCGAGACAAGATCCTACTGTACCACCATTGCGACACAAGATCCTACTGTACCACCATTGCGACACAAGATCCTACTGTACCACCATTGCGACACAAGACACTAATGTACCACCATTGCGACACAAGATCCTACTGTACCACCAGTGTGACACAAGACACTAATGTACCACCATTGCGACACAAGATCCTACTGTACCACCATTGTGACACAAGCCCCTACTGTACCACCATTGCGACACAAGCCCCTACTGTACCACCATTGCGACACAAGATCCTACTGTACCACCATTGTGACACAAGATCCTACTGTACCACCATTGCGACACAAGACACTAATGTACCACCATTGCGACACAAGATCCTACTGTACCACCATTGTGACACAAGCCCCTACTGTACCACCATTGCGACACAAGCCCCTACTGCACCACCATTGCGACACACGACCCTACTGCACCACCATTGCGACACAAGACACTAATGTACCACCATTGCGACACAAGATCCTACTGTACCACCATTGTGACACAAGATCCTACTGTACCACCATTGTGACACAAGCCCCTACTGTACCACCATTGCGACACAAGCCCCTACTGTACCACCATTGCGACACAAGATCCTACTGTACCACCATTGTGACACAAGATCCTACTGTACCACCATTGCGACACAAGACACTAATGTACCACCATTGCGACACAAGATCCTACTGTACCACCAGTGTGACACAAGCCCCTACTGTACCACCATTGTGACACAAGATTCTACTGTACCACCATTGCGACACAAGATCCTACTGTACCACCATTGTGATACAAGATCCTACTGCACCACCATTGCGACACAAGATCCTACTGTACCACCATTGCGACACAAGATCCTACTGTACCACCATTGCGACACAAGATCCTACTGTACCACCATTGCGACACAAGATCCTACTGTACCACCATTGCGACACAAGATCCTACTGTACCACCATTGCGACACAAGATCCTACTGTACCACCATTGTGACACAAGATCCTACTGTACCACCATTGTGACACAAGATTCTACTGTACCACCATTGCGACACAAGACCCTAATGTACCACCATTGCGACACAAGCCCCTACTGTACCACCATTGCGACACAAGATCCTACTGTACCACAATTCTGACACAAGATCCTACTGTACCACCATTGCGACACACGACCCTGCTGTACCACCATTGCGACACAAGATCCTACTGTACCACCATTGCGACACAAGACCCTCCTGTACCACCATGGCGACACACGACCCTGCTGTACCACCATTGCGACACAAGATCCTACTGTACCACCATTGCGACACAAGACCCTCCTGTACCACCATTGCGACACAAGACCCTCCTGTACCACCATTGCGACACAAGACCCTACTGTACCACCATTGCGACACAAGATCCTACTGTACCAGCATTGCGACACAAGATCCTACTATACCACCATTGCGACACAAGATCCTACTGTACCACCATTGCGAGACAAGATCCTACTGTACCACCATTGCGACACAAGATCCTACTGTACCACCATTGCGACACAAGATCCTACTGTACCACCATTGCGACACAAGATCCTACTGTACCACCATTGTGACACAAGATCCTACTGTACCACCATTGCGACACAAGATCCTACTGTACCACCATTGCGACACAAGATCCTACTGTACCACCATTGCGACACAAGATCGTACTGTACCACCATTGCGACACACGACCCTGCTGTACCACCATTGCGACACAAGATCCTACTGTACCACCATTGCGACACAAGATCCTACTGTACCACCATTGCGACACAAGATCCTACTGTACCACCATTGCGACACAAGATCCTACTGTACCACCATTGCGACACAAGATCCTACTGTACCACAATTCTGACACAAGATCCTACTGTACCACCATTGCGACACACGAGCCTGCTGTACCACCATTGCGACACAAGATCCTACTGTACCACCATTGCGACACAAGACCCTCCTGTACCACCATGGCGACACACGACCCTGCTGTACCACCATTGCGACACAAGATCCTACTGTACCACCATTGTGACACAAGATCCTTCTGTACCACCGTTGCGACAGAAAACCCTGCTATACCACCATTGCGACACAAGACCCTACTGTACCACCATTGCGACACAAGACCCTACTGTACCACCATTGCGACACAAGACCCTCCTGTACCACCATTGCGACACAAGATCCTACTGTACCACCATTGCGACACAAGATCCTACTGTACCACCATTGCGACACAAGACCCTACTGTACCACCATTGCGACACAAGATCCTACTGTACCACCATTGCGACACAAGATCCTACTGTACCACCATTGCGACACAAGATCCTACTGTACCACCATTGCGACACAAGATCATACTGTACCACAATTCTGACACAAGATCCTACTGTACCACCATTGCGACACACGACCCTGCTGTACCACCATTGCGACACAAGATCCTACTGTAGCACCATTGCGACACAAGATCCTACAGTACCACCATTGCGACACAAGATCCTACTGTACCACAATTCTGACACAAGATCCTACTGTACCACCATTGCGACACACTACCCTGCTGTACCACCATTGCGACACAAGATCCTACTGTACCACCATTGTGACACAAGACCCTACTGTACCACCATTGCGACACAAGATCCTACTGTACCACCATTGCGACACAAGATCCTGCTGTACCACCATTGCGACACACGACCCTGCTGTACCACCATTGCGACACAAGATCCTACTGTACCACCATTGCGACACAAGATCCTACTGTACCACCATTGCGACACAAGATCCTACTGTACCACCATTGCGACACAAGATCCTACTGTACCACAATTCTGACACAAGATCCTACTGTACCACCATTGCGACACACGACCCTGCTGTACCACCATTGTGACACAAGCCCCTACTGTACCACCATTGTGACACAAGCCCCTACTGTACCACCATTGCGACACAAGATCCTACTGTACCACCATTGCGATACAAGATCCTACTGTACCACCATTGCGATACAAGATCCTACTGTACCACCATTGCGACACAAGATCCTACTGTACCACCATTGCGACACAAGATCCTACTGTACCACCATTGCGATACAAGATCCTACTGTACCACCATTGCGATACAAGATCCTACTGTACCACCATTGCGATACAAGATCCTACTGTACCACCATTGCGATACAAGATCCTACTGTACCACCATTGTGACACAAGATCCTACTGTACCACCATTGCGACACAAGACCCTAATGTACCACCATTGCGACACAAGCCCCTACTGTACCACCATTGCGACACAAGATCCTACTGTACCACCATTGTGACACAAGATTCTACTGTACCACAATTCTGACACAAGATCCTACTGTACCACCATTGCGACACACGACCCTGCTGTACCACCATTGCGACACAAGATCCTACTGTACCACCATTGCGACACAAGACCCTCCTGTACCACCATGGCGACACACGACCCTGCTGTACCACCATTGCAACACAAGATCCTACTGTACCACCATTGCGACACAAGACCCTCCTGTACCACCATTGCGACACAAGACCCTCCTGTACCACCATTGCGACACAAGACCCTACTGTACCACCATTGCGACACAAGATCCTACTGTACCAGCATTGCGACACAAGATCCTACTATACCACCATTGCGACACAAGATCCTACTGTACCAGCATTGCGACACAAGATCCTACTGTACCACCATTGCGACACAAGATCCTCCTGTACCACCATTGCGACACAAGATCCTACTGTACCACCATTGCGACACAAGATCCTACTGTACCACCATTGTGACACAAGATCCTACTGTACCACCATTGCGACACAAGATCCTACTGTACCACCATTGCGACACAAGATCCTACTGTACCACCATTGCGACACAAGATCCTACTGTACCACCATTGCGACACACGACCCTGTTGTACCACCATTGCGACACAAGATCCTACTGTACCCCCATTGCGACACAAGATCCTACTGTACCACCATTGCGACACAAGATCCTACTGTACCACCATTGCGACACAAGATCCTACTGTACCACCATTGCGACACAAGATCCTACTGTACCACAATTCTGACACAAGATCCTACTGTACCACCATTGCGACACACGACCCTGCTGTACCACCATTGCGACACAAGATCCTACTGTACCACCATTGCGACACAAGACCCTCCTGTACCACCATGGCGACACACGACCCTGCTGTACCACCATTGCGACACAAGATCCTACTGTACCACCATTGTGACACAAGATCCTACTGTACCACCGTTGCGACACAAAACCCTGCTATACCACCATTGCGACACAAGACCCTACTGTACCACCATTGCGACACAAGACCCTACTGTACCACCATTGCGACACAAGACCCTCCTGTACCACCATTGCGACACAAGATCCTACTGTACCACCATTGCGACACAAGATCCTACTGTACCACCATTGCGACACAAGACCCTACTGTACCACCATTGCGACACAAGATCCTACTGTACCACCATTGCGACACAAGATCCTACTGTACCACCATTGGGACACAAGATCCTACTGTACCACAATTCTGACACAAGATCCTACTGTACCACCATTGCGACACACGACCCTGCTGTACCACCATTGCGACACAAGATCCTACTGTACCACCATTGCGACACAAGATCCTACTGTACCACCATTGCGACACAAGATCCTACTGTACCACAATTCTGACACAAGATCCTACTGTACCACCATTGCGACACACGACCCTGCTGTACCACCATTGCGACACAAGATCCTACTATACCACCATTGCGACACAAGATCCTACTGTACCACCATTGTGACACAAGACCCTACTGTACCACCATTGCGACACAAGATCCTACTGTACCACCATTGCGACACAAGACCCTCCTGTACCACCATGGCGACACACGACCCTGCTGTACCACCATTGCAACACAAGATCCTACTGTACCACCATTGCGACACAAGATCCTACTGTACCACCATTGCGACACAAGATCCTACTGTACCACCATTGCGACACAAGATCCTACTGTACCACAATTCTGACACAAGATCCTACTGTACCACCATTGCGACACACGACCCTGCTGTACCACCATTGCGACACAAGATCCTACTGTACCACCATTGCGACACAAGATCCTACTGTACCACCATTGCGACACAAGATCCTACTGTACCACAATTCTGACACAAGATCCTACTGTACCACCATTGCGACACAAGACCCTCCTGTACCACCATGGCGACACACGACCCTGCTGTACCACCATTGCGACACAAGATCCTACTGTACCACCATTGTGACACAAGACCCTACTGTACCACCATTGCGACACAAGATCCTACTGTACCACCATTGCGACACAAGACCCTCCTGTACCACCATGGCGACACACGACCCTGCTGTACCACCATTGCAACACAAGATCCTACTGTACCACCATTGCGACACAAGACCCTCCTGTACCACCATTGCGACACAAGACCCTCCTGTACCACCATTGCGACACAAGACCCTACTGTACCACCATTGCGACACAAGATCCTACTGTACCAGCATTGCGACACAAGATCCTACTATACCACCATTGCGACACAAGATCCTACTGTACCAGCATTGCGACACAAGATCCTACTGTACCACCATTGCGACACAAGATCCTCCTGTACCACCATTGCGACACAAGATCCAACTGGACCACCATTGCGACACAAGATCCTACTGTACCACCATTGTGACACAAGATCCTACTGTACCACCATTGCGACACAAGATCCTACTGTACCACCATTGCGACACAAGATCCTACTGTACCACCATTGCGACACAAGATCCTACTGTACCACCATTGCGACACACGACCCTGCTGTACCACCATTGCGACACAAGATCCTACTGTACCCCCATTGCGACACAAGATCCTACTGTACCACCATTGCGACACAAGATCCTACTGTACCACCATTGCGACACAAGATCCTACTGTACCACCATTGCGACACAAGATCCTACTGTACCACAATTCTGACACAAGATCCTACTGTACCACCATTGCGACACACGACCCTGCTGTACCACCATTGCGACACAAGATCCTACTGTACCACCATTGCGACACAAGGCCCCTCCTGTACCACCATGGCGACACATGACCCTGCTGTACCACCATTGCGACACAAGATCCTACTGTACCACCATTGTGACACAAGATCCTACTGTACCACCGTTGCGACACAAAACCCTGCTATACCACCATTGCGACACAAGACCCTACTGTACCACGATTGCGACACAAGACCCTACTGTACCACCATTGCGACACAAGACCCTCCTGTACCACCATTGCGACACAAGATCCTACTGTACCACCATTGCGACACAAGATCCTACTGTACCACCATTGCGACACAAGACCCTACTGTACCACCATTGCGACACAAGATCCTACTGTACCACCATTGCGACACAAGATCCTACTGTACCACCATTGCGACACAAGATTCTACTGTACCACAATGCTGACACAAGATCCTACTGTACCACCATTGCGACACACGACCCTGCTGTACCACCATTGCGACACAAGATCCTACTGTACCACCATTGCGACACAAGACCCTCCTGTACCACCATGGCGACACACGACCCTGCTGTACCACCATTGCGACACAAGATCCTACTGTACCACCATTGCGACACAAGATCCTACTGTACCACCATTGCGACACAAGATCCTCCTGTACCACCATGGCGACACACGACCCTGCTGTACCACCATTGCGACACAAGATCCTACTGTACCACCATTGTGACACAAGATCCTACTGTACCACCGTTGCGACACAAAACCCTGCTATACCACCATTGCGACACAAGACCCTACTGTACCACCATTGCGACACAAGACCCTACTGTACCACCATTGCGACACAAGACCCTCCTGTACCACCATTGCGACACAAGATCCTACTGTACCACCATTGCGACACAAGATCCTACTGTACCACCATTGCGACACAAGACCCTACTGTACCACCATTGCGACACAAGATCCTACTGTACCACCATTGCGACACAAGATCCTACTGTACCACCATTGGGACACAAGATCCTACTGTACCACAATTCTGACACAAGATCCTACTGTACCACCATTGCGACACACGACCCTGCTGTACCACCATTGCGACACAAGATCCTACTGTACCACCATTGCGACACAAGATCCTACTGTACCACCATTGCGACACAAGATCCTACTGTACCACAATTCTGACACAAGATCCTACTGTACCACCATTGCGACACACGACCCTGCTGTACCACCATTGCGACACAAGATCCTACTATACCACCATTGCGACACAAGATCCTACTGTACCACCATTGTGACACAAGACCCTACTGTACCACCATTGCGACACAAGATCCTACTGTACCACCATTGCGACACAAGACCCTCCTGTACCACCATGGCGACACACGACCCTGCTGTACCACCATTGCAACACAAGATCCTACTGTACCACCATTGCGACACAAGATCCTACTGTACCACCATTGCGACACAAGATCCTACTGTACCACCATTGCGACACAAGATCCTACTGTACCACAATTCTGACACAAGATCCTACTGTACCACCATTGCGACACACGACCCTGCTGTACCACCATTGCGACACAAGATCCTACTGTACCACCATTGCGACACAAGATCCTACTGTACCACCATTGCGACACAAGATCCTACTGTACCACAATTCTGACACAAGATCCTACTGTACCACCATTGCGACACAAGACCCTCCTGTACCACCATGGCGACACACGACCCTGCTGTACCACCATTGCGACACAAGATCCTACTGTACCACCATTGTGACACAAGACCCTACTGTACCACCATTGCGACACAAGATCCTACTGTACCACCATTGCGACACAAGACCCTCCTGTACCACCATGGCGACACACGACCCTGCTGTACCACCATTGCAACACAAGATCCTACTGTACCACCATTGCGACACAAGACCCTCCTGTACCACCATTGCGACACAAGACCCTCCTGTACCACCATTGCGACACAAGACCCTACTGTACCACCATTGCGACACAAGATCCTACTGTACCAGCATTGCGACACAAGATCCTACTATACCACCATTGCGACACAAGATCCTACTGTACCAGCATTGCGACACAAGATCCTACTGTACCACCATTGCGACACAAGATCCTCCTGTACCACCATTGCGACACAAGATCCAACTGGACCACCATTGCGACACAAGATCCTACTGTACCACCATTGTGACACAAGATCCTACTGTACCACCATTGCGACACAAGATCCTACTGTACCACCATTGCGACACAAGATCCTACTGTACCACCATTGCGACACAAGATCCTACTGTACCACCATTGCGACACACGACCCTGCTGTACCACCATTGCGACACAAGATCCTACTGTACCCCCATTGCGACACAAGATCCTACTGTACCACCATTGCGACACAAGATCCTACTGTACCACCATTGCGACACAAGATCCTACTGTACCACCATTGCGACACAAGATCCTACTGTACCACAATTCTGACACAAGATCCTACTGTACCACCATTGCGACACACGACCCTGCTGTACCACCATTGCGACACAAGATCCTACTGTACCACCATTGCGACACAAGGCCCCTCCTGTACCACCATGGCGACACATGACCCTGCTGTACCACCATTGCGACACAAGATCCTACTGTACCACCATTGTGACACAAGATCCTACTGTACCACCATTGCGACACAAGACCCTACTGTACCACGATTGCGACACAAGACCCTACTGTACCACCATTGCGACACAAGACCCTCCTGTACCACCATTGCGACACAAGATCCTACTGTACCACCATTGCGACACAAGATCCTACTGTACCACCATTGCGACACAAGACCCTACTGTACCACCATTGCGACACAAGATCCTACTGTACCACCATTGCGACACAAGATCCTACTGTACCACCATTGCGACACAAGATCCTACTCTACCACAATTCTGACACAAGATCCTACTGTACCACCATTGCGACACACGACCCTGCTGTACCACCATTGCGACACAAGATCCTACTGTACCACCATTGCGACACAAGATCCTACTGTACCACCATTGCGACACAAGATCCTACTGTACCACAATGCTGACACAAGATCCTACTGTACCACCATTGCGACACACGACCCTGCTGTACCACCATTGCGACACAAGATCCTACTGTACCACCATTGCGACACAAGACCCTCCTGTACCACCATGGCGACACACGACCCTGCTGTACCACCATTGCGACACAAGATCCTACTGTACCACCATTGTGACACAAGACCCTACTGTACCACCATTGCGACACAAGATCCTACTGTACCACCATTGCGACACAAGATCATGCTGTACCACCATTGCGACACACGACCCTGCTGTACCACCATTGCGACACAAGATCCTACTATACCACCATTGCGACACACGACCCTGCTGTACCACCATTGCGACACAAGATCCTACTGTACCACCATTGCGACACAAGACCCTCCTGTACCACCATGGCGACACAAGACCCTACTGTACCACCATTGCGACACAAGACCCTCCTGTACCACCATTGCGACACAAGATCCTACTGTACCACCATTGCGACACAAGATCCTACTGTACCACCATTGCGACACAAGACCCTACTGTACCACCATTGCGACACAAGATCCTACTGTACCACCATTGCGACACAAGATCCTACTGTACCACCATTGCGACACAAGATCCTACTCTACCACAATTCTGACACAAGATCCTACTGTACCACCATTGCGACACACGACCCTGCTGTACCACCATTGCGACACAAGATCCTACTGTACCACCATTGCGACACAAGATCCTACTGTACCACCATTGCGACACAAGATCCTACTGTACCACAATGCTGACACAAGATCCTACTGTACCACCATTGCGACACACGACCCTGCTGTACCACCATTGCGACACAAGATCCTACTGTACCACCATTGCGACACAAGACCCTCCTGTACCACCATGGCGACACACGACCCTGCTGTACCACCATTGCGACACAAGATCCTACTGTACCACCATTGTGACACAAGACCCTACTGTACCACCATTGCGACACAAGATCCTACTGTACCACCATTGCGACACAAGATCATGCTGTACCACCATTGCGACACACGACCCTGCTGTACCACCATTGCGACACAAGATCCTACTATACCACCATTGCGACACACGACCCTGCTGTACCACCATTGCGACACAAGATCCTACTGTACCACCATTGCGACACAAGACCCTCCTGTACCACCATGGCGACACACGACCCTGCTGTACCACCATTGCGACACAAGATCCTACTGTACCACCATTGTGACACAAGATCCTACTGTACCACCATTGCGACACAAAACCCTGCTATACCACCATTGCGACACAAGACCCTCCTGTACCACCATTGTGACACAAGATCCTACTGTACCACCATTGCGACACAAGATCCTACTTACCACCATTGCGACACAAGACCCTACTGTACCACCATTGTGACACAAGACCCTACTATACCACCATTGTGACACAAGATCCTGCTGTACCACCATTGTGACACAAGACCCTGCTGTACCACCATTGCGACTCAAGATCCTACTGTACCAGCATTGCGACACAAGACCCTCCTGTACCACCATTGCGACACACGACCCTCCTGTACCACCATTGCGACACACAACCCTCCTGTACCACCATTGCGGCACAAGATCCTACTGTACCACCATTGCGACACAAGACACTAATGTACCACCATTGAGGCACAAGATCCTACTGTACCACCATTGCGACACAAGACACTAATGTACCACCATTGCGGCACAAGATCCTACTGTACCACCATAGCGACACAAGACACTAATGTACCACCATTGCGGCACAAGATCCTACTGTACCACCATTGTGACACAGGATCCTACTGTACCACCATTGCGACACAAGATCCTACTGTACCACCATTGTGACACAGGATCCTACTGTACCACCATTGCGGCACAAGATCCTACTGTACCACCATTGTGACACAGGATCCTACTGTACCACCATTGCGACACAAGATCCTACTGTACCACCATTGTGACACAGGATCCTACTGTACCACCATTGTGACACAGGATCCTACTGTACCACCATTGCGACACAAGACCCTGCTGTACCACCATTGCGACACAAGACCATACTGTACCACCATTGTGACACAAGATCCTACTGTACCACCATTGCGACACAAGACCCTCATGTACCACCATTGCGACACAAGATCATACTGTACCAGCATTGCGACACAAGATCCTACTATACCACCATTGCGACACAAGATCCTACTGTACCACCATTGCGACACAAGATCCTACTGTACCACCATTGTGACACAAGACCCTACTGTACCACCATTGCGACACAAGATCCTACTGTACCACCATTGCGACACAAGATCCTGCTGTACCACCATTGCGACACACGACCCTGCTGTACCACCATTGCGACACAAGATCCTACTGTACCACCATTGCGACACAAGATCCTACTGTACCACCATTGCGACACAAGATCCTACTGTACCACCATTGCGACACAAGATCCTACTGTACCACAATTCTGAAACAAGATCCTACTGTACCACCATTGCGACACAAGACCCTCCTGTACCACCATGGCGACACACGACCCTGCTGTACCACCATTGCGACACAAGATCCTACTGTACCACCATTGTGACACAAGATCCTACTGTACCACCATTGCGACACAAAACCCTGCTATACCACCATTGCGACACAAGACCCTACTGTACCACCATTGCGACACAAGACCCTACTGTACCACCATTGCGGCACAAGCCCCTACTGTACCACCATTGTGACACAAGATCCTACTGTACCACCATTGTGACACAAGATCCTACTGTACCACCATTGCGACACAAGATCCTACTTACCACCATTGTGACACAAGACCCTACTGTACCACCATTGTGACACAAGATCCTACTGTACCACCATTGCGACACAAGATCCTACTTACCACCATTGTGACACAAGACCCTACTGTACCACCATTGTGACACAAGACCCTACTGTACCACCATTGTGACACAAGATCCTACTGTACCACCATTGTGACACAAGATCCTACTTACCACCATTGTGACACAAGACCCTACTGTACCACCATTGCGACACAAGACCCTCCTGTACCACCATTGTGACACAAGATCCTACTGTACCACCATTGCGACACAAGATCCTACTTACCACCATTGTGACACAAGACCCTACTGTACCACCATTGCGACACAAGACCCTACTGTACCACCATTGTGACACAAGACCCTACTGTACCACCATTGCGACACAAGATCCTACTGTACCACCATTGTGACACAAGATCCTACTGTACCACCATTGCGACACAAGATCCTGCTGTACCACCATTGCGACACAAGATCATACTGTACCACCATTGTGACACAAGACCCTGCTGTACCACCATTGCGACACAAGATCCTACTGTACCACCATTGCGACACAAGATCCTACTGTACCAGCATTGCGACACAAGACCCTCCTGTACCACCATTGCGACACACGACCCTCCTGTACCACCATTGTGACACAAGATCCTACTGTACCACCATTGCGACACAAGACCCTACTGTACCACCATTGTGACACAAGACCCTGCTGTACCACCATTGCGACACAAGATCCTACTGTACCACCATTGCGACACACGACCCTCCTGTACCACCATTGCGACACAAGATCCTACTGTACCAGCATTGCGACACAAGACCCTCCTGTACCACCATTGCGACACACGACCCTCCTGTACCACCATTGCGACACACAACCCTGCTGTACCACCATTGCGACACAAGATCCTACTGTACCACCATTGTGACACAAGACCCTGCTGTACCACCATTGCGGCACAAGATCCTACTGTACCACCATTGCGCCACAAGACCCTACTGTACCACCATTGCGACACACGACCCTGCTATACCACCATTGCGGCACAAGATCCTACTGTACCACCATTGCGACACAAGATCCTACTGTACCACCATTGCGGCACAAGATCCTACTGTACCACCATTGCGCCACAAGACCCTGCTATACCACCATTGCGCCACAAGATCCTACTGTACCACCATTGCGGCACAAGATCCTACTGTACCACCATTGCGACACAAGACACTAATGTACCACCATTGCGGCACAAGATCCTACTGTACCACCATTGCGACACAAGACACTAATGTACCACCATTGCGGCACAAGATCCTACTGTACCACCATTGTGACACAGGATCCTACTGTACCACCATTGCGACACAAGATCCTACTGTACCACCATTGTGACACAGGATCCTACTGTACCACCATTGCGGCACAAGATCCTACTGTACCACCATTGTGACACAGGATCCTACTGTACCACCATTGCGACACAAGATCCTACTGTACCACCATTGTGACACAGGATCCTACTGTACCACCATTGTGACACAGGATCCTACTGTACCACCATTGCGACACAAGACCCTGCTGTACCACCATTGCGACACAAGTCCCTACTGTACCACCATTGTGACACAAGATCCTACTGTACCACCATTGCGACACAAGACCCTCCTGTACCACCATTGCGACACAAGATCCTACTGTACCAGCATTGCGACACAAGATCCTACTATACCACCATTGCGACACAAGATCCTACTGTACCACCATTGTGAGACAAGATCCTACTGTACCACCATTGCGACACAAGACCCTCCTGTACCACCATTGCGACACAAGATCCTACTGTACCACCATTGTGACACAAGATCCTACTGTACCACCATTGCGACACAAGATCCTACTGTACCACCATTGCGACACAAGACCCTCCTGTACCACCATTGCGACACAAGATCCTACTGTACCACCATTGTGACACCAGATCCTGCTGTACCACCATTGCGACACAAAACCCTGCTATACCACCATTGCGACACAAGACCCTACTGTACCACCATTACGACACAAGATCCTGCTGTACCACCATTGCGACACAAGATCCTGCTGTACCACCATTGCGACACAAGATCCTGCTGTACCACCATTGCGACACAAGATCCTGCTGTACCACCATTGCGACACAAGATCCTGCTGTACCACCATTGCGACACAAGATCCTGCTGTACCACCATTGCGACACAAGATCCTGCTGTATCACCATTGCGACACAAGATCCTGCTGTACCACCATTGCGACACAAGATCCTGCTGTACCACCATTGCGACACAAGATCCTGCTGTACCACCATTGCGACACAAGATCCTGCTGTATCACCATTGCGACACAAAACCACTGAAGAACTGCTTATTGCGTGCTTTGTTTCATTTATGTGCATTTTAGGCTTTTATACTATCTTATTTTGCGCATTGACACGGAACTCGGCAGCATTGGCTGTCCAGAAAACGTTTAAATTTTGATGGAGGTTCAAAACTTTATTGCAAGATATTGGCAGTATTTTGCATGAATTCGCTACCAAACTTATTTAGGCAGCAAGAATAGTTAAAAGAACACATCTATGCATATATTTTGCACTGTGTGGTATGAGTTTGGTGATTGGCCTAATGAATGTATACCGTGTTAGCTAAATGCTATGGAGCTCGGTTGTCCCTTCCTATAAGCATGTCATCAAGATCTATAAATTGTCAATACATATATCTCATGCTGATGATGCTGTATATGCATAGGACATAATAATTATTCACACCTGCTATTATTCAATTTTGACATTCTATTTGATTCCATATACAGGTGGCGAATCACTGAACACTATTTGAATTTCATTGGTTCCAAAACACAGCCATTGTTTCTTTTATGCTACAACCTTCATTATACAGGTAATGTGTGATCAGCTGGATTCACCGAATGTACAAAAATCTACACACTGTCAGGGATGCTGTTCTCAAGACGCGTGCAACGCTCAGATATGTCAAGCGTAAGTGTTTCAGTAACCGACCACTTTTGTTACATGTCTAGACTATACTTACCCTCACTTACTGCCACTAAGCTATATGACGTCATAATGAATTGCAACATATGTAAGCTGACGTCACAATCATAATTAACAGAGAATACTCCGTCATGGAGCTAGAGTACTCCGTCCAGTGTTCGAATCGTATGTCTCTGATGGATTTACTATTTCATAAACATTCTGTTGAATATTCTGTATCGAGTTTGTCTGGGTGCTGTTGCTGCCACCGGCAATGTTTCAACATATTCTATAGCTTACCTGTATAGTTTACCTGATAATTGGATTCTGTGAATTCAGGCTTCAAAGTATATAAATCGATTTCAATACACTCAAGGCATGGGCGGAGCTTAGCAAGCTATGGGCGGGCATGGCGAGAAATGTCTCCTATGACCATCGGCATATCAGACATTACTGATTAGATCTCCACGGTTACTGCTTGGACTGTCATAGAAATATGTTATGTAGATCCATCTATTCAACTTTCTGACTTCATTGCGATTGGGTCATTTTGTCGGGCTAGTCAATGAGAAAACAGGAATGGAAATGACCAGCAGAGGCGGTCTAAACGATACAGATATTTCACGAAAAAACTGTCTTAGGCACCAATCGTTACTCATTGCGCTTTTCACGATTAATATTTCAGTTTTAACAATGATGATGCGAAAAACAGAAAATACGTTCATATTCGGTTTTTCGATATTTTTATTTTATAAACGGTTTTTAACGTTAAACCGTCAGTGCGTGATATCGGTTTTCAGTATGGTATCGATATATCGTACAGCCCTACTTATCGTTATTATCACCTGCTATATTATCCTGTCATAATGAGGTACCAGGCTAGTTACAGGACTCATTCTATTGGCGGCCGCTCAGTAGACACAATAAAACTCTGGCAATATGAAAGTAATAGCCACAGTGTCCCATAAACATCACATAAGCAAAGTTTCGAGACATGGTAAAATGGCAAGATACTGCTGCACTGGACCAAAGCCTTCCGGTCAGCCGTTAATTGGCATGCATTAGCTGCCAACTTCTGATTTGTAGTATCCCACAATGAAGTGCATTAGGCCATATAGTATATGTACTTTTTATGATCTATAAGATCTGAGATGGCACTAAATTGTTCAGAGGAATCACAGAACCAGAATTGTACAGCATGATCTTGATGCTTAACACCAATGGACTGACACATATCTGCTACTTAAATCCATGCCGAGAAATACAATTATATATCGGGAAATTGAATCCTACACCGGATTATAATTTAATAAATGATTGTTGTGATTCTTGTCAGTGAGGTGACCAGTTCATGTTAATATACTTATAGACAGGCCGCAGATGGACAGAATATGGCTCCTCAGCCTGATGATCAATACGGATTACACCTTTCTGATAATTTATGTAAGTAAAGCATGGAGGACAGGTACAGAAAGGCGTCTGGTTGATGTATACATCACTGCTACCATTGGTGGAGACGTCCCAAATGCGTGTCCATTTGAATGATTGGGCAAAGTATGTTGGTGTCCATTTTGTCTGAGTAGTCAGTGGTGTATCTTTCATCAGAAGCTTTGTTGGAGATGCTCCAATGTCAAAGAAACAGAAGCAGTTGCGCATAAAGTCTGACCCAGGTAGTGTAACTTGGCCCATTATAATAGGAGTGGTGGTGTCAAGCTGAGTTATATCTTGTGTACAATCATCTGAACATCATAGCTTATCAGAGATTTCAAACCCTCATCATTCCTATCTTATCACATCTAACAGGAATTTTCAGATTGTTCATGTCCTTCCTATGGATCATGAACACACTCTTAGTGCCACAAAGTATCGTGTGTTATGAGGTTACAAAATGATGACATTGTTGAACTGGACAAGTGTTATCGGTAGGTATTCTTGCCCCATTGTAAGCCAATTAATTTAGCATGGTCAAAGATTAAATTAGAATTTTCACCGGCTGAATGAAGTCATGGAAAACTTCAATATCAGAAGGGTTCTTTCATAGTGATTGGATAATTTGGTGAGACAGGTTCTTTCCCGATTTTGGCTGATTGCACCAATGGAAGGTCTTAAATCGTCGTCAGCAAGAGCCGGAAGAAAAGGCGAGAATTCGTCTCCTCTGCGCTAGATAATACTAATTTTGAAAGAGAGTCTTGTGCCAAATGCTCTTAAGAGTGTCGAGGTTCCCAGATTATTCTATCTGGATGACACTTCACCACACCAGGCATCCTGAGAGAGAAGTCGGTGTCGTACATGATACGTAGAATGTTCCACAGGGAACTACAATACTATTTACCAGCTGTATGTACATGGTAGTATATCGTTTAACCATTTAATTACTAAATTTGATAAAAAAATTAAAATATTTACTTTTTTGAATGTCCATTTGCCGGTTAAGGAAAGACTAATTTTTGAAAATTTACTATTGGAATGACTGGCTCTGTTATCGAGTCAGTAATTCCAGTGGTAAATTTTCAAAAGTCTTCTTTTGGCCTACAAATTGGCATTTCCCAAGACCACTACAGAGGCCGGTTTTGTCCGGCATCGTCCTGAATGGGTTAGGTGTTATTACATTTCAACATGTGTAGATCTTGTTTTCAGCCAAGCGACCACGACACCTGGCATGGATACAACTCAGGTTGCCACTACCTACAAGGACTGCTGGGATCTTCGTAGCCGAGGTGACTTTACTGAGACCGGAATCTATGACATCTACCCTCTTCCAGCACATTCTCACCGTCGTGTGAGATGTGACATGACAACAGATGGGGGTGGGTGGATAATTCTTCAACGAAGATACGACGGGTCAGTGAACTTTGCCAGAACGTTCCATGAGTATGAAGAAGGTAAATCTACTGGTTTTGCACATTAGTGAACCAGCCAAACATTGCAAAGAACCCTAGAACATTTCAACAGTACCTTTTGGCGAATGACACCCTCGATTTTGGATTTGACGGTCATTTGCAATGTTACAAAAGTCAAAACAAGGTCATAATGTCTGTTGCACGACTTTTCATGGTTTCTACCCCGCATACAAGATATATGCAGATAGACACATATTAGATATCATTTACCAAGCATATGTAATTAACAGGTAAACATTTTAAATTGCGCATAAATTTATGGCATAATGTAACAAAACGTACCTTTTCTGAAGCATAGCAGCCTAATTTGTAATTCTGTTATCACTGTACAGTTATTACAGTATAAAGGTAAATAGTGTCTGAGACATATCGACACTGTGTGCGTGACTGTATTGGCCAGCTGAGTTGCAGCAGTCGATCGCCTGACATCCACATGCATAAGCACATTTAAGGTTCTTTCTGAGACATATCCATGTGGATGAGGCTTAGCTAGAAATGTACAGGGCATAGGTAGAGATGGATTCTATTGTTGGGAAGATATTAATGATTGGTTATGTAATTAATAGGTTTTGGAAATGTCACCTCCGAGTACTGGGTTGGTCTGGAGTGGATTCATATCCTGACAACTCAAGAAGTGATACAGCTGCGCGTGGATCTGTGTACCTTCGATAGCCAGGCTGGGTATGTCGTGTACGATGGCTTTACAATCGCTAACCAGAGCGACACCTACCGACAACAAACGGGAACGGCTAGTGCCGTCCATGCATCGAACTCTCTGGAATATAGCAACAACCGCGTGTTTGAAGCGACAGGCCGCTGCGGAACTAGGTGGAGAGGTGGCTGGTGGCATCAGGCCGATTGCTACTCCGTAAACCTTAATGGTGGGAGATATAATGGCGGCCCTGGAAATGGAATTGTGTGGGGTAATTTTGGTGGCTCAGGTTATCCCAGTCTGAGGTCATCGGAGATGAAGCTCCGGCCCATCAATGCACCCGGAGACCCGTCACGTTCGTACACATGTCACCTGTAGGCGGAGTAAACATAATTGTAAGCACGCACAATGAAACCTGTCTATCACGAGCGGCACATGTCGTCACTAAACACAGGTGGTCTCATTATACAGGCCGGCTGTTATAAGAGATGACGTTTGCGCTTACAAGCTGTTGATTCTTTAAAACAGGTGCTATTTCGATCACCTGTCTGAAAGACAGCCTCTCTTAAAGAACCACATTCACACCAGAATGCTTCAGAATAAAGTTTTTGAAGTTGTATATCGTTAATTAAATGTGCTTATTCACAGCCAAATGACTAAGAATAAAATTGTACAAATTGTAAGCTCTTAGGGGCTTAAACTGTGTACATTAATGTAATGAAGCGAAAAAAATAAATCTTAGCATATGATCATTTCATTGCGTATAAATTAATATAATTTTTTTAAATTGTGAATTTGAATTTGGGTCTCGAGTCTCTATTTCAATTTCACAGCTTAAAACGTGTGTTAATTTGTATGGAATGAAATCATCATTATGCTATGATTAATTTCTTTTCATTACATCTACGCACACGATTTAAGCCTACAAAAGTGAACAATTTTAACAGTTTTATTTCTAAGCAATCTGATGCGCCGTTTAGCGGCTTAAATTGTGCACATCAATGAAATAAAACGAAATAAATCTTAACGTATGATGATTTCATTCCGTATACATTAATGTAAAACATTTAGTTAGTTTAGGGATAGCATCCCGGTTCTGCTTCACAACTGACACAAATTATACTATATTAACTTTTACGGAATGAAATCATCATGTGTTAATTACATTGAGGTATACAATCTAAGTGTCTAAAAGTATAGAAATTTACCTTTATTTTCTAACATCCCGGTGTGAATGTTGACATTTAAAACATTATCACCTTGTGCTAACAAAACAAGCTGCTCTTTATACACAGGTTTTACGGCGGCTACTAAGTACTGCTACTGCTGCTGCTGCTACTACTACTACTACTACTACTGCTGCTGCTGCTGCTGCTGCTGCTGCTGCTACTACTACTACTACTACTACTACTGCTGCTGCTGCTGCTGCTGCTGCTGCTGCTGCTGCTGCTGCTGCTGCCACTACTACTGCTGCTGCTGCTGCTGCCGCCGCCGCTACTACTACTACTACTACTACTACTACTACTACTGCTGCTGCTGCTGCTGCTGCTGCTGCTGCTGCTGCTGCCACTACTACTGCTGCTGCTGCCGCCGCCGCCGCTGCTACTACTACTACTGCTACTGCTACTGCTACTGCTACTACTACTACTACTACTACTACTACTACTACTACTACTACTACTACTACTACTACTACTACTACTACTACTACTACTACAATTGCTACTACTACTATTACTATTATTACTACTACTACTACTACTACTACTACTACTACTACTACTACTACTACTACTACTACTACTACTACTACATTATTATTATAATCGCAGATTATTGAAATCATTCTCAGGATCTTTCTTCTTATTATTATTCTTTCTTCATTTGTTCTTTCTTTCTTATTCTTCGTTGAACCGCATCTCCTTCTACAGTTTACATCCTATCAACTCCAAACTTGGTCCACTTCTGTTACTCAGTCTGGAATCGTGTCCTTGCGCTTTTTGCGAATTCGCCCATGGGTTTCGAACTATCCACATTTCCGTGGACAAAAACTCCCATAGGAAATGTATAGGGATTTTCAGTATTGATCTCTAAACTTGTATTACACCTTGAGTTTTGATCTTATCACACTACTATACTTGATGAGGATGTTACCATTGAAGATTTAATTTCAATGTTTTTTTCCAAATGGCGGCCATAACTTTGACACACAACCCCCACCCCTAATAGGGAATGAAAGGGACTTTCGGGATGGATTTTTTTAACTGCAAACTACACCTAGAGTTTTGATCTTTTCTTTTCACTACCATACTTGGTTGGGATGTTACTAATGGAGGACCTTTTAGAAAAAAATGTGTTTTTCAAAATGACCGCAATGTAAATATTTTGTTACAAAATACCAGTTTCCGTTTTTTGTAGAAAAGAACTCAGGGATGAAAAATGGTGTTTTAAAAAAATCCAATTAATTTTCAAAATGATCGCCAGGCGCACATTTTGCGGGTAAAACATACGGGTTAATTCTTTTTTTTTCAAAATGACCGCAGAAATTTGTTTGGCTCCGATCGACTTGAAATTGTGCAAACATTTAGGTCTTATATGTCTTGATTTGATATCAAATTTGAAGTTGAACCATCCAACGGGTTTCGAGAAATCAGCCTTTCCGAGCTACATATCCTGATAGTAAACCTATGGGAGTAATAATTGAATAGCGTTTTCGCCTAGAGTTTTCTTCAGATACTTTTCAAACCTGGTCATATTCTAGAACATTGAGAGATCTATACAATTTCCAATGACAATTTTAATATCTCCCTTGGAGTCAAGGTCATTCACTGGTTAAACAACCTACTTTTCCTGCTTGGCATGCGTTACATGCCTTTCATCATGCCACTTCAAAGAGCATGTTAGAAGACACACATTAGTTTATCCTTAGGGTCAAGGTGACCTTTTAGTGTAAACATATAGGAATTTCAAGAATGGATATTTGATCTGTAACGACACCTAGAGTTTTATCCGATTAGCACCAGATGTGTTCAATGGCCTTAGAGAGGGCTTATAATATTCCTTAATGGTCAGACATCGCAGATTTACAGTTGCTTTAGTAAATGTTCTCTAGTTGTTATTATTATTATTATTATTATTATTATTATTATTATTGTTATTATTATTATTATTATTAATATTATTATTATTATTATTATTATTATATAGCATTAATTTAATTACGTATACAAAATGCCCTTAAAAGCAGTCTTAAATGGACCGAGTCAGATCTGGCCATACTCCCCTATGAGGAAATATATCTGGACACACAATGGACCTTTCCTGATTTAGCTATGCCCTGCCCATCTCTAGCTAAGCTCTACCCACACCTCGATCGTGTTGGGATCGATCGATCTCTGAACACCCTGACTATCAATTTCCAAAAAACTACACAGGTAAGCTGTTGAATATTTTGAAACTAATTTGACTCGGTGCTTTTGCTTCCTGTTTATTAAATAGCAAATAATTACAAAGACATACAATTCATACAACGTGTCGGACTATTTGAGATTTGATGACGGTCTATATGGAATCCTTTGATACATAATGATTGTGACGTCATCATACACGCTTTGAGCTGATTATGACGTCATACGGAGTCAGATGATGGATGGATGCTCTGGAAAGGTGAATTAACACGAAAGCTCTGGCTATCCCTGTACGGTATAAATGGAAATAATGATTGTGAATAATAATTATGTTTCTGCATGTTCACAGATTAAGGGCTGACATTTGTATATAGGCCCATATACTGTGTACACAGTCCGGTTGTAATACATTTCTCACTTGTCTGTTATCCTCTTACGATTCAGTATGCCTACTTCCTACGATTCCGTATGCCTACTTTCTACGATTCCGTATGCCTACTTTCTACGATTCAGTATGCCTACTTTCTACGATTCAGTATGCCTACGTCTTACGATTCAGTATGCCTACTTCCTACGATTCCGTATGCCTACTTCCTACGATTCCGTATGCCTACTTTCTACGATTCAGTATGCCTACTTTCTACGATTCAGTATGCCTACTTCTTACGATTCCGTATGCCTACTTTCTACGATTCAGTATGCATACTTCTTACGATTCAGTATGCCTACTTCTTACGATTCCGTATGTCTACTTTCTACGATTCAGTATGCATACTTCTTACGATTCAGTATGCATACTTCTTACGATTCAGTATGCCTACTCCTTACGATTCCGTATGCCTACTTTCTACGATTCCGTATACCTACTTCTTACGATTCAGTATGCCTACCTCTTACGATTCAGTATGCCTACTTCCTACGATTCAGTATGCCTACTTTCTACGATTCCGTATGCCTACTTTCTACGATTCAGTATGCCTACTTTCTACGATTCAGTATGCATACTTCTTACGATTCAGTATGCCTACTTCTTACGATTCAGTATGCCTACGTCTTACGATTCAGTATGCCTACTTCCTACGATTCCGTATGCCTACTTTCTACGATTCAGTATGCCTACTTCTTACGATTCCGTATGCCTACTTTCTACGATTCAGTATGCATACTTCTTACGATTCAGTATGCCTACTTCTTACGATTCCGTATGTCTACTTTCTACGATTCAGTATGCATACTTCTTACGATTCAGTATGCATACTTCTTACGATTCAGTATGCCTACTTCTTACGATTCCGTATGCCTACTTTCTACGATTCCGTATACCAACTTCTTACGATTCAGTATGCCTACCTCTTACGATTCAGTATGCCTACTTCCTACGATTCAGTATGCACACTTCCTACGATTCTGTATGCATACTTTCTACGATTCTATATGCCTACTTCCTACGATTCAGTATGTCCACTTTCCACGATTCTATAAGCCTACTTCCTACGATTCCGTATGCATACTTTCTACGATTCAGTATGCCCAATTTCTACGATTCTATATGCCTACTTTCTACGATTCAGTATACATGCATTCTACGATTCACTATACCTGCTCTTTCTACGATTCACTATACCTGCTTTCTACGATTCAGTATGCCTACTTTCTACGATTCAGTATGCCTACTTTCTATTGTGTATTAGAGAACGAGAAAATCGGTCTATTTTACTGCTTTTCATACATGGTCAACATGGGGAAATGTACATAGAAATAACCTTATTATACAATGCCTAATACTGTATTCATAGTGCCTTGTATCATTCCTTGAATATTAAAATTATTTTTCTATTTAGTTGTTGCCTTAATACTATTGGTGTCCGCTTATAGGATACATTTATAATGGCCTACCTAATAGTGTTTTTCACCATGGGCTTTAAGTATGCTACACGGTGTGTAGAGTGCTGCTTTACATTAATGACAGCAATACAGTACAGCTTAGAAATAGCCTAAAATGTTTCCAAAGCAAAATGCACTGTTGAATAGATGGGACTACCTAAGGCAATCATGGCTTCAATCCTATTAAAAAAATCTTATATCGTCTTTCAAATTCTACTACCAAAAATGTTTCGGCTTTTGTTTTGGAAACAGGTTAACTTATTTATGGGCTATGAAGTAAGTTCATATTAATTTTAAACACTGTCATACACAACAATGGACTTTTCGAATTTTCTAGTACGAGTTATCGCACATAATTCTCCTCTTCTCCGACAGAGCTAAATTCCTAACGCGTGGATTTCGGATAAACTGACAAGCCTGTGGAAAACCAGTCTACCGTGAGTTATATTTGGAATTGAACAGAGTGCAAGACTGAATTATATGAAGCAATACTAATTTTGCCAGTCGGCACTTATCTATGCAATATGACAATAAATTACTAGCCTTAGTGCTGGAGAACTATGTAAGAAATGTGTCTATGTCATACTGCTGTGGTCTGGTAACGGGGAGGACTAGCCAACCCGGAATCAGTGAGAATGCCACTTCGGCCTACGTGGCGGCTACCCCATAGATGGCAATCCCCTGAGACACAGACAAGGCAAGTCCCGATTTGCATCCTCTGCGCATGCGCTGTGCAACTGGGAGTACATCTGTAATAGCCATGTTTTCTCATATGGCAGGATATGGCCACGTACGCGTGATGTCATTAACTGGGTGGAAATTTGTTAGGTTGTATTTATTATCTTTGCGCGACTTCCTCGGAAATATGGCCTATGCTCACAAATGTCCCATTGTAGTGTTCGGTATTTCTGAGTAGCTTGAGAATTCCGAATTTTGGAACAGACATGAAGTTATTTGACAAGAAAATGACCATGGAATAGGCGCAAAATACAGACAGAACTCGAGCAGAATGCCAACGACAGAACCACGCCATTGATCGCCTGCCTCCAGCTTTGATATAGCTATAAAATCTCCTAGCCGGTCCAAACGACCCTGATTGGTCTAGAGCAAGCACAAGACGGTACACATTCGTCAAAAGATAATGAGAGCAGCCGAATACAAACGCAGCTGATTCTGCGTCCATAAAAAGCTGCGCCATGGCCGAGCATTGAGAGGGTCGACAACACTTCCAGTCGACGGACTAATTATTCCCGCCTCACCAGCTGATACTAGTGAAATATACCATGGAAGAGCATGCTGGGAAGACCGATCTGCCAGAGCGACATTTAGAAAGCCACCACTCAGACAAAATTTTTGGATGGACCGCTAACTTCACAGTGGTCCAAACTGCCTAAATTGTTCCGCCCTCCCGAGAACATTCCGCTGCTCCTCGTGTTTCTCAAAGAGACGTGTGCATGGAAAAACAGCCGTGTCCTCCTCTCAATACTGAGAAAGGATGGAACCAACCATGACCATGGTCCACATCGCCAAGCATCACCCCATTTCTAGCTGCAACCACCGAACAATAAACCCCGCCCCAACCCGAACTGAGTAACTCTCATTTTGGCACTTGCCACCAGCAGAGATCTGCTTTGTGCCACCAAGACTCTACCAGCTGAAAAAAGGACATTTTCCCGATCCAGTTGTGCATCGACCAGAACATCTGCTATGTCGTCAATGCGGTGCCCACCCGCTAGTGAAAGAAAGATTGCCTGGACTTTTCTTCCATTCCTAGGAGTGTCGTTCTCCAGACTTTGTGATCTTCTGCCTTCCGAGGATTAAGTCACCACGTGACATTGCGTTTTGAGAATACACCTACTAAGGCTGTTTCCAAGCCAACAACGTCCACATTACCAAAACCTAAACCCAGCTTTCGCGGGAATTGCGACTGTTTGAATTCGTACCAATTGAAAGAGACCCGAAAATGTGTACACTAAATGATAAATGTATCTACTAATCTAGTATATTTTTTTTTTTTTTTTACAGACTCCTAGATATAATGCCTTAAGAGGTTAATTTTTCCTCCACTCTTATTGCTTCCTCTTTCTTAGGACCGTATAAAAAGAGAATAGAATGACCATCTTAGAAGTCATTTTCGAATGACAATCTCACGCATACGCAAGATACAAACTAACGTCGTTAATCAGGGGCGGATTTAGGGGGGGGGGGGGGTTGTCCCACGGTGCATGGGGCACCCCTCTTACAAGCAGAGCAAAAAGAATTCTTTTATTAAATTATTTTACAAAATACCCAAATCACATCATTATTGTGTGCATCCACGTTTACTATTCGGTTTTCAAATTGTACATTTAATGGCTGCAACTATAGTGTTAACTTATTATCAAGGGTATGGCACAATATGTGATTCATGCATACCAAAACGTCAATGATGTGCTAGCTACAATTCGGGAGGTTAGAGAGCAGATAGATATCAAGTTTGCCGAATGGTTTAAAGAAGGGTGTGAGATCGTTAAAAGCGTCAATGTTGAGGCAAGCCTTCCAAGAACATGTAATCGTCAGCAGAACAGGGCCAAGACTCTCACTAACACACCTGAAGACTACTACAGGAGAACTTTAGCCATCCCATATCTGGATGAACTTGTATCAGAAAGTGAGCATCGATTTCCTCATCTGAGCAAGATAAGTATCAGCAGTCTGTATCTAATTCCTGCCATCATTTGCAAGAGCAAAGAGCCAGTCAAAGCAAACGTGCAAGACCTTCTAAAGAGCTATGAAACTGATCTGCCCAGTCCCAATGATGTAAATATAGAATTAGAACTTTGGGAGAGAAAGTACAGAAGAACAGAAAGTGACCACCCCAGCACAGTAAGTGATACACCCAAGGTCTGCAGGAAAGAAGACTTTCCCAATATCCATCGACTTCTAAGGATCCTTTGCACCATTGGTGTTACCTCATGTGAGACAGAAAGGGCTAACAGTGAGCTTAGCTATCTCAAGACATACTTAAGAGCAACAATGGGACAGGACAGACTTAATGGGCTGGGTCTCATGCATGTCCATTATGGCATGACAATCGATGTAGAAGAGGTTGTGACTCGTTTCATTAGATGTCATCCAAAGAAAATTACGACTTGTTAATATGATAGAATGAGACTGAGATGGTTAGTCCTAATAATTCTTTTCTATTAAGTTCTCAGAGTTACTCTTCTTACACATAGTGTTAGGCTTCCTTTGACTGCGTTTGGAATTTGTTGGAAAGCATTTAGTTTTGCACTAAAATAATACACATTTGATAGTGATTTGAGTTTATAAACTATGATCTAAGCATCTGGGAGCTGCATCTTTCTGACAATATAATTGTTTTTATCTAGTTAACACCCCCCCCCCCCCCCCGCCACTGAGGAAACAGAGTTTCAATTTTGTTCGTCATGAGATTAACCCATTTCTATGCCTAATTAGGATTTTTTGCCATTCACCAATTATCTCCAAAATGTCATGGGAATATATCCTCAAATATCAAACAGAAAAGTATATCCACAAAAGATCTGAAAATGCTGTTAAATACCATTTCAGAGCATCTAATTTACAAAAGATTTCCCCAGGAGAACCCCCAGACTCCCGCACCCACAGCAGGGAAGGGGGTGGGGGGCACCTCAGATCCTATAGCGTCTGAAAGACAAACCTTACCACACCATAGACTTCGCATGTGTCAATTAAAAGGCAGTCCATAGTCAGTGGGGGGAAATTCTTTAGAAAATACATTTAAGAGTAAAATAACCTTTAAAATATAATAATTTCATCAGCCAACTGATGACTCATATTCACCTCCAGAAATGCAGGAGATGCCATCTGAGAGCATCCAGATTTAAACAATTTTCCGTGGGAGGACCCCCGGACCCCCCAACTGGTGAGTCAGACACCCTCTTAAAATATTTATGGATCCGCCCCTGTTAATGGTGTTGCCTTTCGCCTCACAGTCTATAAAGAGATCATGCTCTTCTCTTAAAGGACAACCACCGTGGCCGCTAAATTCGTTGGTGCCATCCTAAATAGCACTTTGCTCACCTTGAGATTCAGAGTAGCACTGTGGCCGAAGACGCCGAGTCCTCCAACAAAATGGCTTCTCGATTTATTCTTAAGCCCGCCGCATGACACTTAGAACTCCCCTAAGCCGAAAAGTCGCCAGTGGACATTAATTCTGCTGCTCCCCATTTAGATCCCATTCCAAGCTCCTGTGATCATCATCTGTTCTTGGGTACCACGATTCACGCTGCTTTGGTATTTAAAAGTAGCCAATATATTTTGCCATGAAGCAGGAAAGCTGAGTCTCCCGGTTCACCGTGTCTATCAGTTTCCCTTTAAAAAACACCCAAAGTACCATCGCCACCTCCACACACCGTTGTGAACAATCTTAATGATGCGACCTTATTCATGCTACATAAGACTGGGCACGATGGACACACTCCTTTTAAAGGCTGCATATTCTTCTGCCATCCGACGGGCCCTGTTGGGTCTATTGATCCTTGCTCCACTCCCTTTTCTCAAAGAAGGTCTAGCCACATAAAGATACCGCACTACAAGCAGCAAATGCACTTCTCGTGCACCCCCTTAGAGAGCTATTGGAAAACACTGTGCCTCGATCTTTTCAGTCGACTAGCGACCCCCTTTTCTCTCAGACCGCTTGACCTGTGGTAAGGATAAAATTGTTTAATTATGCATTCCGATGGTTATCACCATTTCTATTGTCGTCCACGCCATCTTCTGCCTACTTCACATCCAAGAAACAGTATTCGCCCTGCTACCGGACAGGCCCATCTGCCTCTCGAGCAACAATCTTAAGGAGTTAAGGGCGACGTTTCGAAACCTGGACGACGAGGACGCAAATTTGTCTGCTCGCCGCTCTGTCACGTACCTCGTTTCAGCCGACAATAAAAATACCATGCACGGAGCACTTGGGATAAACAAAGGACCATACTAATTTCCATTTCTCATCTTACCCGCTCTCAAGCTCAGTAGCGCCCAAGAGAGAATCATCTAAAAAGAGCTCGTCTTGAACAGGGTTGAGGAAAAGTTGGACGACCATCCACCAACCACTGTTTTTCCTGTCCACGGAATGTACCCACGTCACCTGCACGCACCTCCCATTCTATGCATGTTTAACCTAACCAGATCCCTCTTGTCGGAAGGAACTACTCATCGGCCTGGGAATGCCTTTTCGAACTCGTTCATGCCGACTGATGGAGAAGAGGAAAGAACAGGAGACAGGTCCACGAAACCGCTGCAGCACGACCACCCCCACGAGGAACAAGAACTGAGATAACCGCCCGAGACCCAAACTCCTGATCACGGACCATGGCAGTGAGGAAAAGGACCTCACATCGACCACCGAGACAGGCCATGCCTGCCGGACTCATTATGGTTAGGCACCCCACCATGTTGGGAGTGCCCGAGCGGACCTGCATGCCTCCATGGAGATGGCTGGTCGCTTCGACCAGCACACGTTTGTGGCGGAGCCAAGAGAAAGCGCCCATGAAATGACATCATAAGCACCAAGACCAGCAGTAATCGAGAGTCAATTCTTACACTTACCTGCGTGCGTGCGTGCGTGCGTGCGTGCGTGCGTGCGTGCGTGCGTGTCTGCACACATGCGTGCGTGCGTGCGTGCCTGCACACATGCGTGCGTATGTATGCACGTGCGTGCACGCATGCATACATGCTTGCATGCGTGCGTGTTTGTGCTTGAGTTTGTGTGTGTTTTTCGTTGTGTGTGCATGCGAGCGTGTGTGAATATTTGTGTGTTAATCTTCGTCAAGGTGGGCAAGACATAAGCGGCATTGTCAGGTTTTCAAATGATTATGAAGGAGAACCGCCATTGTTCATGCAACGTTTTGGTATCAGAAAGGACCGCTGGTAGTCATTCTCTTGAGAAAGGCGTTTGCGGTATCTTGAGTGTGACTCGTACTCAGAACTACATACGTTCTCCGTTTTGTCAGCTCTTTTTGAGGTCTTTTCTACCATGTGTGGAATGCTTACATTCCGCGGTTAAGCGATAGGATTGGCTGTGTAAGGGTTCAAGTTTGTTTCGCGAGTCCAAACGACAATGTTTAAAGGTGAGGACAATAGCTGCCAGGAACGGACCAGACCAAACGATTTGATGCCAGCAAAAACTGGTTTCAAACACATGGATGAAGCAAGTACCAGTTGAAAGGTGGAGATGGGCATTTCATTTTGGCATATTGGTGAGTTTATGGTATTCCTATAACGTACTGTTGTTAGATCATTGGAGGAAACATTATGGTGTAGCGGTTATAGACCTGCATTCCTGGTACATGTATACTGAATAGCTAGAAATGTGGCATTAGGTCTAGCCAACAACTGACCATGGGAGACTTGTGACATGGTGGTGGACCTAGCTGCAGATTGAACATAACATTTCTGTGAGTAGGCGCAAGACGCAACCGTGAAATGACCATGGGATACTTATGACTCAGTGGTAGGCATAGCGGCTTATTGACCATAAGAGGCATGTGGCATGGTGTTGGGCTCAGCCACGGAATGATCATGAGAAACTTATGACACGATGCTAGGTTTAGCCGTAATTGATATCTTTATTAATTAATAGGACTCGGTTTATATCACGTATTGGTCATAAGCACATCGTGTGATAAAGAGCTGAAACAGAAACATAATTGTATCTACTTAAGGAACGAGTTTACATTACATGATTAATATTGACCTAATCACGTGACTATTATTAAAGCAGGTTAAAATTATGAACTGTTATCAAAAGAAGATAACGTTTGAGACGAGCGCAATGCCAAAATGAGCCCGTAACAAGTCAAGTCTCTATTAACCCTTTCGTGACGAAACTGGCTAAAACCGGCCTCGGTAGTGGTTTTGAGTAATGTCCATTTACAGGTCAAGAGAACACTATTTTTGAAATTTTACCACTGAAATGACTGGCTCGGTAACCACGCCAGTCATTACAGTGGTAAATTTTCAAAAATAGTCTTCTCATGACATGCAAATGGACATTCAATAAGTAAATGTTTGAATGTTTCGAAGACATTTAGTCATTAAAGGGTTAATGTACACCATCATAATAAGAATCGCATAACACAGACTGATAAAAGCTGTTACACTTCACTCCACTGCACGTATCTCTATGCATAATAACAGGTCAGTTATGGAGTCAGTTATTATTTAACAAGTACTGTTAGCGTCACAATGAGATAGTAAAATCCAGTTATAGGTCACGCACATTAGATACACGTTTTACGATTAAGGTGTCAACACGCCCCGGATTTAGCACATAACATTGATTAATTGAGGGATCCCCTTTTAGCTATGCCCAACACACACCTCTGGCTAAACTCCGCCCACCCTCTTTGCCCGTGATGACAGAATCTCAATTTTCAGAAAACTATGCAGGTAAGGTGTTGAATAATTTGAGACTAATTTGACTGGGTGCTGCTGCTGCTGTCTGTTTTTTGTCAAATAGTCAACAGAATGTTAATTAAACAGTAAATACATACAATTCGTACAACTGACCGACTTTTAAAAATTCAAGACGGACTTAGTTATATCTCCCGTTACGTATTTTATTGTGACGTCAGCCTACATGCGACTTAATGGATTATAACGTCATATACCTCAGTGACCGATTGGATTAATCGATTATACATTGCCAAAGATATTCTTAATCTGAAGAAATGTGTCCCCATGATGCACTCCTTACAGTAGCTGAATATCAGCTCAAAGCCACAAACCTTTTCATGAATGAAGCCAAAACGGTGTTCACACGTGTATGTCCGACACAAAGGGGACGGGATATGAAAGTAGCTGACCTCGCGACGAAGAAAAGCGAAGAAAGAGCAGAAGAGGAGAAAGAGCAGAATCTTACGTTAATCTTTCTGTAGTTGGACCAACACTTCAAATCGCTATGTAACAGGAAACATTTAGAGGTTGTGGATTGGAGAGGCTAATATTCCACTTCAAATCGCTATGTAACAGGAAACATTTGGAGGTTGTGGATTGGAGAGGCAAATATTCCAGTGAGAGTCAAGATACACCTCTTCAATGCTACACGTGTCTCAATAATGCCTTACATCTATGACAGTTGGAAAGCTTCAGAGGTCTTTTTGAACAGACGTCATGTGTGGCATCGTACATATACTAGAGACAGCCACACAGAGTAATAGACATTTCCACTTTATCAATCCATCATATGATGGCATAATCAACTGCGCGACATGTAGAATGACATCATAAGGAATGACGTCATGAATGACGTCGATAAGTACGTGACGAACACATATTTGAAGACGGACTATGCGTTGTTGTACGAATTGTATGTCTTTACTATTTAATAAATAGGCAGCAACAGCACCAAGTCAAATTAGTTACAAAATATTCAACGGCTTACCTGTATAGTTTTCAGGAAATTGATAGTTAGGGCATTCGGGGATCGATCAATCCCAACACGGCGAAGTGTAGATGGAGCTTAGCTAGAGATAGCTAAAAGAGGACAGGTCCATTTCAAACTCAGCACCATACAAATTGTACACGCTGTTCCACTATATGTGAGGATATGGCAACTGTGATGGCCAATGCTTGGACATGTTCTTAGAATACCAGAGAATACGGCCGCTCGGAAAGCATAGGAGGTCTCCATACTGGGTGCCAGCCGATACAAGGCACGCGTGGTACGACATAACAACAACGTGTTAAGAGTTTTGCGATCAGAGTTCAGAAAACGTTATCCTAGACCACTAAAGACGAAAAATGAACCTAAAGGACCTACACTTATCTTGGGTGGATAATGCCGTAATCGGGTACACACATTTGGCAGACAAATCAACAGTTTGACGAGCTGATAACCTGGGAAGGGAGATCACTTCCATTTATGATTGTTATAAAATGATCAATGTATCCAAATCGTTAAGAATTGGCACGCCACATCGAGCACTCAATATGCCTAGCTCTGATGGGCTCTGATCATTGAAACGCTGGCTCAATCAGAGTATGGTTCAAAGGTCAGTTCACGAATACAAAAAATGATCCATTACACACCACACCCCCACCCCCACCCACTTTGACACTGCTCTAACTAAGACCCAGGCAAAAGCCAATAACAGAGGTAAAGGTTAGAAACGCACTAACGGCCTAAAAGAATTGTCTCCAGTGTGGGCCAGATGCCATCAACAGTGAACTTATCAACCATACAAATCAGCTCTCCCTTTAAACAACAACTTCCAATATATGCTGAGGGAGAGAGAGCTGCCTAACCTCGTGAAACCCACCCTGCTGTGGGAGAGAGAGGCACACGCTTTACGCTGCCTAAACCTCGTGAAACCCACCCTGCTGTGGGAGAGAGGCACACGCTTTACACTGCCTAAAACTCGTGAAACCCACCCTGCTGTGGGAGAGAGGCACACTCTTTACGCTGCCTAAACCTCGTGAAACCCACCCTGCTGTGGGAGAGAGAGAGGCACACTCTTTACGCTGTCTAAACCTCGTGAAACCCACACTGCTGTGGGAGAGAGAGGCACACTCTTTACGCTGCCTAACCTAGTAAAAACCACCCTGCTGTGGGAGAGAGAGGTACACTATTTACGCTGCCTAACTTTGTGAAAAAACACCCTGCTGTGGGAGAGAGAGGCACGCTCTTTACGCTGTCTAACCTCGTGAAAACCGCCCTTCCCACTTTTAAACATGCATGCCACTACTAGCATAACAGGCACATGACATAACTACTAAATTGCCAACAATAATAAGAATAAGAAATATTGAATTTTAACCTAAGCAACATAAGCACACTTGCCTCTGTGACTGTCCCTGTAGACATGTTGTTAATTGTCTCACGTCGATTGTCTATATAGGATCATAGCATGTTAAACTTCTTTATTATTATATTATATAGTATCTATATCAATTCTATTTTACATGTTCTATATGGACCACATGTTGTGGGTCTGTAAATTCAGAAAATATTAAAATAAATAACTTTGAACCTTGACTCTTGAAGATGACACATTTTGCGCAGCCATAGTCTGGATACAATATATGCTAACAGACGTGGTGCTATCAAAGCTGTAGGATTTCTACAAGATGGGAGTTGACATGACATCGATTTGCCACATTCCAGGGATCCAAAAGAGAGAAAAATAGTGTGTTGCCCCCAGGGGCAAGTGTGCCACTTAAATCAGGTTTCCCGACTATGTTTCCAGGTTGCTACATTTCTGTAAATTTTGTTGAAAATAAGTATTGTTGTTAGCCTATACAGACTACTGAAACCTTGTAAACATCAACTCAACCATTAAATTTAACCCTTTATCACTCATATCAGCCAAAAATGTCTTTTGTAGTGGTGAGAAATGACCATTTGCAGACCAAAGTAAGACTATTTTTGATAATTTACCACTGGAACGACTTCTGCTGGTAAGTTTTCAAAAACAGTCTTCAAATGGTCTGCAAATGGACATTTTCCATGAGAAAATTGAAATTTTCTGGAACAAATTTGAGTGTTAAAGGGTTACGACTAAATAAAATAAATACTCACCATGAATACATATACAAGCACTGCAAATTATCTAGGTTGTCCCCAAGGGCAACCGAACGTGTAGTTTTTATGGTCTGCATTCACCAGCAAACTGCTTATGATGAAGACGAACTACCCCTAGTGAGACTCCTACTGGAAGGATCAAATTAACTACTAGCATCAAATCAACGTTTTCTGTCAAATTAGACACGTCAATAGCATCACCACACTGAGATACGTTGCCAGTGGTTCTCTTCATATGTTATCTCGCCACATCTTTTTGAGAACGCTCGACTAGGCCAAACCCTTCAATTCCTAAGTTAAGCATGCTACTAGATATGTTTTAGCTTATGTTGATTTCATAGATGCTCCCTTTATGAACGGCTTATAACAGCTCAAACAGCTTCGGCCTTATTAATGAAAGCAAGGACCGATATCAGCACGCATATATGCTCCTACTTGTCTGTCAAATGAAACGAGGGAACCTTTCTTTGGGCTAATGGAGTGGAGGAGCAATATCTGGGACGACGTAACCTTACTTCGGGCTGGGGGAAGTGGAGGCGGAGGAGCGTATTGCGCTGTAGCGCAATCAATATTGCAAATTGTTGCTTACCAAAACATTGCATTCCAGACGGCTTTAAAATTCTCATAATAGTCAAGTTGCACCTCTGCGATGGTAGATGTGTTTCGATAATGTTATAGAACTTTGGCAACTGCGCAGCTCCAAATATCATCTTCAGCTTGTCATCGTGAACACTTGTGAGTCATCACGAAACACCGATCATAACCTCAATCCCAGAAGTGTATAAACTGCCCAACACTGGTTTGCTATCTGTGAGGGTGGTACAGCAGTGATGGCCAGTGCCTGGAATGCTCTCCGAGTGGCAGAGAATAAACCCAGTCAGAAAGTAATTGAGTTATTAGTACTGCGTGTCTCAAAGCAGCAAGCACGCACAGGACTCCACCACACCACGCGTTCTGGCAAGGTTGAAAATGAGGAGCAATTTATTTTAGACTGTTCTGCTTTTCCGGCCGAAAGCACGTCTATTCAGTATTCTACCATATTGTACCACTTTTGAAACATTGTCGGATAATAATAAATTTGAGTTTTTAATGTGTCATTGCAGAAAATTGTGTCGAATGTTGTCAATAATATTACGGTGAATTGAAAGAATGTATGCACACATAATGTTTAGGTACATCGTGTAAATATACTTGAGAATTCTACGCGTACAAATTCTAACTACTGATATATGTCATCGACCGTGCATACATCTGTCTGCAATTCTTTTTATACATACAAGTCATCTCTTATTACAACCCAGTTGCAATTTATAACAAGAGCAATCAGGGATTGGAGACCCTCGCCCTCACGTTTTGCTCACATTGTAAAAGGTTTTCGAATTTTCCGGATTTTTTCCCCGGATGTTTCTCTGATTTATCTAGATCCAGCCCAAAGTTGTGGACTCCTAATCTATGATCACACCGTTTCCTGAGTTAAAATTTTAGCCAAATCGGACTAGTTGTTTGCAAGATATCCACAGGTCCTAGATTTGATCAGATCCAGATCCGGGTTCTCTTATCCGGATTACCACCAACCGCTGGAAATCATCTTGCGCCTCCAGTTCCTTCCTTGTGTCACGATTTGAGTAAGTTACCCATATCAGTAGTTTTTCGTGATAGGCCTGTAGTTGCGAGAACGACGGTACCGTAAGACATCGTGTTTTTCGTGTGTCCTTCTGGCTTATTGCTCGGCATACGGAAACAAATGTGACATATATTGGAATAAATAAGCTCATTGCTTTAGCCTGTAGTGGCAATAAGGCCTTCGCTGATACACATTTTGGTTCGCATGTATGGATCAATGCGCCTGGCATGTGTGATGCTATTAGCTACATAACTGGAGACCAGTGTAGCCTATCGCCATCATACTTGTCATACTCAATCACGTGTTTGTTTGGTTCTCGCCTAACTAAATATTATCCTCTCTATTATCCAGTGTTCTATCCGGTATCTGAAAGCCATTGTCAGTCCTCCTCTATTAACAGTATTCTATCCAGTATCTGAGCAGCCAATGTCAGTTCTCCTCTATTAACAATGTTCTATCCGGTATCTGAACAGCCAATGTCAGTCCTCCTCTATTAACAGTGTTCTATCCGGTATCTGAAAGCCATTGTCAGTCCTCCTCTATTAACAGTATTCTATCCAGTATCTGAGCAGCCAATGTCAGTCCTCCACTATTAACAGTGTTCTCTCCGGCCTCTGAGCAGCCAATGTCAGTCCTTCTCAATTAACAGTGTTCTATCCAGTATCTGAACAGCCAATGACAGTCCTCCTCTATTAACAGTGTTCTATCCTGTATCTGAACAGCCAATGTCAGTCCTCCTCTATTAACAGTGTTCTCTCCGCTATCTGGACAGCCAATGTCAGCCCTCCACTATTAACAGTGTTCTATCCGGTATGTATTCACCTTTAATTTGATCCTTCTGTTCTGATGTCCATTTAATCGGGTTGCATAAATTACCCCGCTTGAAAACTAGTGTTTCTGATGCACTTACGAAATTAATCTTTGTTTAAGCGAGCATAGACTTATATCCAATGGATTAACTACATTGGCGAGATTTTCCACCTGCGCGTGTTCAAAGACAGTTTATCTATATTCGCATATATTTATTTAACTAAACACAACACAAAAAGTAAGTCCCCCCCCCCCTTAAATATTTGGTAATATTTTTAAAGGTGGACATGTTATTGCAGTGATATTTGGCTCACATGCCGGGGCCGATGTCCGAGACAACTGGTGAAATCGATTACCTCACACATGCCGTTACACATGAGTGAGCAGGTGTCAAATGCGAAACTAACCAATTGCGAAAATCGCAAGTCTTGGTGACAAAAATATTGGCGCATTCCTCCAGTACGCTTGTGTAAAATTAATGTTGCTTCCAATGTGCTGTATGTTAAAATGCCTCGCTTATCAATACAGAATAGGGCGATAGCAATTGGGCTTTTTGAAAGCAATGTCCCTGTAAAGCAGGTAGCCCGCAGAGTAGGCGCGACTCCAAAGGCAATAAGAAAGTTGAGACATAAATTTCAGCAGACTGCTGAAGTGAGGGATCTGCCAAGATCAGGTAGACCAAAAGTCACAACGCCTCGACAGGATCGATTCATTCGACATTTGGCTTTGCGGAACAGAACAATCTCAGGTGAGATTCCGCAAAGTTTGCACTGGATCAAACAAGCCGTTTATGTACCATTTGTTTATCCTAATATTGGTAATTAACTGATTGTTATTCATTTCAGCAATACAGATCCGCGATCAACTGCATGCCAGGAGGATCAGTGTCCAGACTGTGAGGAATCATGCTCATGCCGCTGGACTACGTGCCCGCCGTCTTGTGAAAAATGCAGTTCTCTTAGTCCGCCATAGGAGAGCGCAGTTGGCATGGGCCAGGGAACACGTACGATGGACGCCGAATCAGTGGGCTAACGTTTTGTTTTCAGACGAGACCCGGGTATGTCTCCGTCACACAGATGGTAGGAAACGTGTTTGGCGTCGACGTGGCGAGCAACATGCAGAATGTTCCGTTCAACCAGTCACAGCATTTGGAGGCGGCAGTGTAATGGTATGGGCCGGTGTGAGTACACGAGTGAAGTGATCTGGCTGCCGATCGTTATATCACGGACGTATTGGAACCGAATCTGCTACCAATTGCTGGCTTCATCTTCTTGGATGATATTGCCCGACCACATAGAGCGAGAGTAGTTACCGAATTCTTGAACAATCATGGTATTCATCGGATGGTGTGGCCGGAAAATTCTCCAGACCTCAACCCGATTGAACATGTATGGGATCAATTGAAGAGGGCTGTGAACCACAGAATCGGGGATGACACCGTTGTTGCAGATTTGCCACGCTTGTTACAAGAAGAGTGGGAGAACATTCCGCAAGAAAGGATCAGGCGTCTTATGAACACCATGAGAGATCGATGCCTACAAGTTATTCAACGACATGGCGGTTATACGCGTTATTGAAGTCGACGATAGAGCGACCACGCTAATTTGTTATGATTTGCTTCGCAATGAAATCTTTTACCTGTGATTGTTAATTTTGACGTCGCTCTGTTCTGTAGATTTACGTGTGATATTAACTTGTGCTATCGGTTATGAATTTTTTTGTTTTTCAATGAAATTTCCGTGCGATTTTAAGGAATTCATATTGCTATTGTTATCATTGTTTGGTAATACAACCTTGTGAATTTTGAAATGAGTCAAATTTACAATTGGCTCCCTGTCAATCACACGTTTTGACAGTTGTTGAATAATTGTTTTCGCACATCATTGCTCTCATGTGGCAGATTATCTGTGAGAACTTTCATCGCGATCGCATATCAATTTCCTAGAAAAAATAGGCTATATTTAGAGGGGGGGGGGCTTACTTTTTGTGTTGTGTTTATTATATACAATTGTGATCATTATTATGTCTTGTAGCGTTTTGTATTCGTACTTGTCATATCCTATTATCTGAATAAAATCAACAAATAATCTGGAATCTAATCTTGAATCTTGCTCAGTGTTTTTACGATCAGAGGCTGTATAAACGTCATCTAAGACAACTACACGGGAGAAAGAACTTTAGAAGCTTGCAATGGACCTTTACAGTTTTAACTACGCCCCGCCCATCTCTAGCCAATCCTCACCCACACCTCGCCCATGTTGGGATCGATCGGGTCCTGAACTCACTGATTATCAGTTCCCAGAAAACTATACAACTGTACAACTATGGCAGCAACAGCGCCCAGTCAAATTAGTTTCAAAATATTTAACAGAATGTTTATTAAATGGTAAAGCCAGAGAATTCGTACAACGTGTCGGAATATTACGCGTTAAAGACGGACTAAATCGAGTTATGCATGCCATAGCTAATTATGACGTCACCCTACAAGCCACTTAGTTGACTATGACGTCACATGCGGTCAGATGATGAGTGGATAAACTTGAAAGGTCTATTGACAATACAAAATGTAAAATGCTGAGGAAAACTGATTGAAGCTGAAAGCAGTTTAGACACCTTCAAGCCACAGACAACTAAACAGTCACTCAGCATCATAATCCCAGCAATCGGGTGCATAGTTTAATTATTAAGGCTAAGTATCAAACGGTGCGCGGATAATTTTTACTAATCTAATAAGATAACCTTATATCTGAACCTCAAGTAGGTCGATGACGTGACATACATATGTATAAAACATCATAGGTAACGTTGCCATGAAGACAAACAGCGCGTGATTCGTGTACAATCAACATTGTTACACACCGTTATAGCTAACGTTCTCATTGAGTTAAACCGCGATTTCCATCACAGCTTTAGCGACGATGGCCAGCAGGTGTGCTCTGATTTTCTCAGGTAAGCAAATGATTTATTGTATGAGGAATATATTATACTGTGCAGTCAAACCTGTCTTCAACGAACACTTTATGGAGCAGTAAGACAGGTGGTCACTAAAGACAGGTGGTCGCTAAAGACTGTTGGTAGCTAAAGACAGCTGGTCGGTAAGGGCAGGACGGTGGCCACTAAAGACAGGTGTCCACCAAATACTGTTGGCCGCTAAAGACAGGTCACTCGCCAGAGAATTGGTCTGTTAAGGCCTGTTAAGACAGCATGATTGCATAAACGCTTCTTATATAACGTCGTGTGGTGCTTGATGGTGGTTCTTTGTGACAGATGATCGCGATACAAGCTGACTTATATAACGTCATGTGGTCCATGAAGTTGGTTCTTTATGACAGATGATCGAGATACAAGCTGTCTTGTGTGAAATCATGTTATCCATGGTAGTGGTTCTGCGTAGCTCGCGGGCTATCGTCGGGTCATTCCGGCACGAAGTGCCCGCCCATTACGCCACACGTGTACGATGAACGAGAGGGCTGGTTAACTCCTATTCTCCGATTCTCGGGTTCCAGATCCCGTGGGACGTTGCTCCGCGAAATACATAGACCGGCTCCTAAGGCTAGTTGGAACTCAATCATTCCGGTGGGTCCGTGCGACCATTGCCGTTAAGATTGAACTGCACGGTGTCAGCCCAACTATTTGTGTCACCGGTATGTCTTTCCATATCAATTTAACTATGGAGAATAATATGTAAATAAAGAAAAATTACAGTTTGTCAAACAAGGATAGATCGTTTGACAGTAAATGAGCATATACTATAATACATAAGGCAGAGCTAGCTAATGTACTTTGCACATGGGGTCGCTGGAGGTACCACACGGATTCGTTAATCCGCAGAGGTAACCCCGCAAGGGAGGCATCCGCACAACGACGGCACTGATTAACTTAATATAAGCTGTTATACCTTCAGGTAATAGCCTCGTGCGGGCCTCCGTCACAGGATATCTCGCTTATGCGAGAGGCAAGTGCCTCACACGGGCCTCTGTCACAGGAAAATGCCTTCAACGCCGAAGCGGAGGAAAAGAGCTGGCAAAAAGGGCCACTCTTTTGTTCAACAAAAATGCAAAGGAAAAAGACCATCCTAGTGAAATTATAATTAACTTGATGCGTACTGGTTTACGTGAAGGCGGGGCGAGCGACTCCCAGAGAATTCACAAGTACCTGCCTTATGCCTTTCCAAGATACTGCATTGGTAGGTGCTGCTTTTATTTATGCGGGCCTTCTGCCATTCCTAACCTATCATTTACGTTTTAGAAACGAGAACTAGTTTGGGCCGCAAGTAGCAGATGTTCCTACCCATCATTAGACATAGCTATCCAATGGGCGCAGATGCCCCGCTTCCCGTAGGTCGCCTTAAAAAGCATCTACCTCCATGGACAGCGGCGTACATGTTACTTTACAACACATCTGAACTGGGTGAGACTCTAGATGCCCTGCTTCATAACCACATACAACATCACTGGACGATGGCTACATTTTACACAAGCAAATTTAATGACTGACATATCGTTATGGGGGGGGGGTAGAGAGATGAATATCCACCGCGAGTGTCCTTCCCGTACGGGCATGGCAGATTCCAAGATCCTGCCCAGACACTGCAACCAGTTGGGTGGAGATGCGCGTTTCGTCCGTCACCAATCCTATGGACCTAACTATTGACCTGGCGTTAGGTTTATGTACCAATATGCCCAATATGCACTGCGGGCTGGGAATAATATATCCTACCATAATAATAATAATAATAATAATAATAATAATAATAATAATAATAATAATAATAATAATAATAATAGTAAAAATAATAATAATAATAACTACATGTTTTCGCAGTGCTTTCCTTCCTTGGCAAAAGTGTCTAACTACTAAGTATCCGAAGATACAGGGGGAGATGTATGTAAACCTGCACTTTGGCCATCACTGCTCGAAAACCTCCGATAGTTTCCTAGAGTCAGATCAGTACAACGTGCGGGTGGGATATCCAAACAGTTAAGAAGCCTTGCGGCTGAGTGGATTGTGGAAAGAGACAATTACTTAATAAATATGAGGCCCTATAGGTATTTGGCCAATTTTACACAACCTTGCCGGTGTGCTGGGCTATATTACCACACGGCCTGAAAAGAGGCGTACACTATATGTCTCCTAACGAAGAAATTGTCCCTGACCCCTTTTAACCTATCCTACCGAGCTGAAAAGTCAAGGTTAGTCGATAGCACGCCGGGCTCAAATATGTAGAGCACGGTCAGCGACCTCTGTGTAAAATTGTTGGTGGCGGGAATAAATGATGCGTATATTGTTGCTGTATAGTATCACCTAGCGTACTGCGGTCCAAAGTTTCACATAAATAAACAGAACATATGAACAACACAACTAACCATTACAATTAAAATAATATCACAGTTTTTACAGTTTGATTAGATGAGGTAGAAGGTATATATAGGTCAATAACCTAATACGGTGCGGTTAGTTAAAGCTCCACAGTAAACAAGGATAATATAGACAGTTTAATAAAGAAATAATAAATTGCCGTCTTAAGACCGGTGCGGTACCTGTTAGTCATCAGTACCCTATACGGACGTAAATTTATGACGACAAGACATACTATGTATAGTTACTCGAGCACCTAGTAGTTACTTGGACAGAACAGGCTATTATGTTACTGAAATTGAGACGCTACATACACGTAGCGCGAGTTGACACGTTCTCTTTAGGATGGAAGGTTTCCACATGCAGATCCCTGCAGCTGGTTTCCGCAGATCGGTCTCCGCATGCTGATTCCATGATGATATGGTACAAACTCAGGACGGTAACATAAGCAATGAAGTAATGCCTACTAGATTATCTCTATACCTAAATCAGGAATTAAACAGTGTGAAGAAAATTACCAGATAGGTTACTCCATATAGTATTTCTATGCATGTACATAGATCTCCACTTTCGCGTGGTCGGCAGATCCGGCGAGTCATCCACCAAGAAACATCGCTGCTCTACATTATGTAGAAGTCTACATAGCGGGTCCGATGACCCTCCCGCAGAAAGTTCCGCTTATTGGTCTTCGAAAATGAGAACCATGATTTTAGTTTATTATTGCTCCCGGATGGCTGTCCGGGAGCATCCAAAATTAATTAGTGCGTGTTAGCCGAGAACGGATTTTATGTGTGGGTGAACTGAATGCCGCGAGGAACCGCAGGAGCTGCACTGTATCTTTCTTATCCGCAGGTGTTCCGGTCCATTCGTCTAGTCCACACTTCCAGGCAGTTTTCGACTCTCGGCCTCCACGCCGACGATGCTCTCGATCTTCGAATTTCACCCCCATTTATACTCGCTGAGACGTCAGAGCTGACCACCTGATCTATGTATTACTATATGTATAGATGTGTAGAGTGACGTAGTAGGTCACGTGTTACACATCACTATCTATCTATCTATCTATCTATCTATCTATCTATCTATCTATCTATCTATCTATCTATCTATCTATCTATCTATCTATCTATCTATCTATCTATCTATCTATCTATCTATCTATCTATCTATCTATCTATCTATCTATCTATCTATCTTTCTATCTATGTATATATATATATATATATATATATATATATATATATATATATATATATATATATATATATATATATATATATATATATATATATATATATATATATATATATATATATATATATATATATATATATATATATATATATATATATATATATATAACGTCGTAATCGCTATAGAAATATTTTGAGCATAATTTGACGGGGAAAATCGCCGATAACTCTCGGCCATTTCTGAACCGATTTTAAAATGGTTTGAAGTTTTAAAAGGCTCGTCAAATTCTGGTCCTGATTGGTACTAAGAGCGATGAGAATAAATAGATTACAGGTATTTACGAGTACATAATCAGTACACTAGAGGTACACCCGCCCGGTCGATCCGTGTCACATCTGTATGACAGATGGGAGAGATACAAGCCGCCTTTTGTGACGTCAAGTGGTCCATGGTGGTGGTTCTTTAAGACAAATGATTGAGATACAAGCTGCCTTATGTGACGTCATGTCGTCCATGAAGCTGGTTCTTTAACAGAGGATCGAGATACAAGCTGCCTTATGTGACGTCATGTTGCCCATGAAGCTGGTTCTTTAACAGATGATCCAGATACAAACTGCCTTATGTGACGTCATGTGGACCATGATGCTATTTCTTTAGAACAGATGATCCAGATACACGCTGCGTTATGTGACGCCATTTGGTCCATAATGGTAGTTCCTTAAGAGAGATAATCGAGCTACAATCTGTCTGACGCCATGTGGTGTATGCCAGTGGCTCTTTAAGACACACGATGGCGATACAAGATGTGTTAGGTGGCATCATGTTGTCCATAATGGTAGTTCCATAAGAGAGATAATCGAGCTACAATATGTCTGACGCCATGTGGCTTATGCCAGTGGTTCTTTAAGACAGACGATGGCGATACAAGCTGTGTTAGTTGACGTCATGTGGTCCATAATGGTCGTTCCATAAGAGAAATAATCGAGATACAATCTGTCTTATATGCCGCCATGTGGTTTATGCCAGTGGCTGTTTAAGCCATACGATGGAGATACCAGCTATGACGCCATGTTGTCCATGTTGGTAGTTCCTTAAGAAAGATAATCAAGATACAATCGGTCTTATATGACGCCATGAGGTCTAGGCCAGTGGCTGTTTAAGCCATACGATGGAGATACAAGCTGCGTTAAGTGACGCCATGTTGTCCATAATGGTAGGCCTAGTTCCATAAGAGAAATACTCGAGATACAATCTGTCTTATATGACGCCATGTGGTTTATGCCAGTGTCTGTTTAAGCCATACGATGGCGATACAAGCTGTATTAAGTAAGGCCATGTTGTCCATGATGGTAGTTCCTTAAGAGAGATAATCGAGATACAATCTGTCTTATATGACGTCATGAGGGCTATGCCCGTGGCTCTTTAAGACCGGCGATGGAGAAACAAGCTGTGTTAAGTGACGTCATGTGGACCTTGCTTGTGGTGCTTGGGGACAGAGGCACATGACGATGCTATCAATGGTGCCTGTTGCTAAAACAGACGGTTGAGAGGCTTGTTATGCTGTTTATGTTGGTGAGTCTTTAGGACAACAGTTCCTGTCAAATTATTTTCAAAATGTTCAACAGATAGCTCATACATTGTAGAAGAATTACTCGGAAGCAGACCATTTGGGATGAGTGAATTAAAGAACTACTATAGCTTACTTTTAAAATCCAGGTGGCGAATCGATCTCACGATCCAATCCCATCCGATCCGAGCTGTACACCAAATATCTCCAGTATGTCGCTCCTAAATGAAAGCTGCGATGAGAACTAAAACAAGATGGAAAGGTAGTAACTTTTAAGACTAACTTGAGTTTATTTTTGACAGGCTTTCACACATAAATGTGCTTCGCCAGGTCTGATAAAGAACATGTATGTGCTAAAGTTCTTCAAAATAAACTATGTTGGTTTTAAAAGTGTCTATTCTACAGTCCTACTTTACTTGTCTATATAGACTAACATGGCAATGATATCGGGTTGTCTTGCATTAAGCAACGGATGTTCAAATGGTGTGATATTGCCGTCCATAATAATTATACTCGTTTTCTCTTTAATCCAGTTGTTGTCCAGTTTGTGTGTGTGACATATAGTTCTGTGGAGCACAAGCTATGCCTTTCCTGCCCACAAGTAGGACACCCACATGAATGCAAATCATTTGTCGAAAGAGGATCACACGAGCAATGCTTCACTACGCAACTTCTTCTGGCGAATGGTTCAAATGCATATGAATTTGGCCATCAATCTGCAATGAGCTGTGCGAATTTTCATTCTACAACCCAATCAGATGTTCGACAAAACACTGCTGCACCTCTCTGCCATGAATGCTGCTCCAAAACTCTATGTAATCGAAGATTATGTGGAATACCTGAAAGCAACAGTACAAGTAAGTGGCTTAACTAGAATGTCAAAGCTATGACCCACAGAGGTGGGCGGGACATAGCTAAAACTGGAAAGGTACATTACACACACACCCCCCCCCCCCACAAGCCCACGGGGTCAAACTGGCTGTCTATTTGCGTATCCGAAGAAGTGTCTAAAAAACTACTGAATCTGTTTGGTACACGTTTTAACGCAACAATGTATCTTACAGTCTAAGATGATTTTTTACTTTGGTTGTGATATGGATAACATACATAATCCGGATCACATCAACCTCGTGAGATCTATACGTATCCGGGAAACTGCTAGTCTGATTTGAGAGAGAGAGAGAGAGAGAGAGAGAGAGAGAGAGAGAGAGAGAGAGAGAGAGAGAGTGTGTGTGTGGGCGTGGACGTGGGCGTGGGCGTGGGCGCGGGCGTGGGCGTGGGCGTGGACGTGTGCGTGTGCGTGTGAGAGAGAGAGAGAGAGAGAGAGAGTGTGTGTGTGTGTGGGCGTGGGCGTGGGCGTGGACGTGGACGTGTGCGTGTGCGTGTGCGTGTGCATGTGCGTGTGCGTGTGTGTGTGCGTGTGCGTGTGCGTGTGTGTGTGTGTGAGAGAGAGAGAGAGAGAGAGAGAGAGAGAGAGAGAGAGAGAGAGTGAGAGACAGAGGGCAACACGTTTCAATCTCTCATTACTCTCTGACTCAAGGCTATACAATGTTAATTTAATGGTACTCATTTCACTGCGTTTTTCACATGTAGATTTGGCCTGTCTTGACGGGAGTGGAGTGAGTGGTTTATCTTCAGATACATCAATAGCGTACTGTGAGGCGGGAGAAAGATGTTATGCAAGAAGACCCTATTATTCTACAACTCACGCGCTTAACTCTGGGAATTACCGCTGCGCATCACAAGTAATTAATATACAAAAATGAGCAATCAGATATTGCAGACCCTCGCCCTTTCCTTTTTATCACATTGTAAAATATTTCGGATTTTCAGATTTTTTGTGGATCTTCTGGCTTTCTTCGGACCACGCCCAAAGTTGTGGCATCCTGGTGAATGATCACACCATTTCTTGTAGTAAAATTTGAAACGGACCATTAGTTTCATGGATATCCATATATCCGGAATTTGATCCGATTCGAATCCGGGTTCTTTATCCGGATCATAACCAATGTCTGGAAATCCGCTTGCAGAGCAAGTTCCTTCGTTGTGTTACGATTTGAGCCAAATCGGATTATTAGTTTTTGAGATATAGGTGCGGCCAGCCAGCAAGCCAGCCGGACAGACAGCCAGACAGACAGACAGACAGACAGGCAGGCAGGCAGGCAGGCAGGCAGGCAGGCAGGCAGGCAGGCAGACAGACAGACATACGTACAGACAGACGGGGCGAGGGTTATAACTAACTATTGCGCATTATAAATCACATGGTTTCGTATTTGGACATAATCCATAGACCTGAATTCATAAATGAATGATTTTAACCCTTTCATGGCGAAGACTGTCAACACCGGTCTCTGTAGTCATCTTGAGAAATATCCATTTACAGCTCAAGGGGAGACTATTTAAAAAATATTACCACTGAAACGACTGGATCAATAACGAGCCACTTATTCCAAAGGTAAAATTTTTAAAATAGTCTTCTCTTGGCCTGCAGACGGATAATTGCTCACGACCGCTAACGAATCCGCTTACGACCGCTGGCGAATCCGGTGTTGACAGTCTTGACCATGGAAGCCATTGAAACGGTTAGTATTTAACCCAGATCCAGTAAGCACTAATTTGCGGAACCTCGTGTATTGACGACTGGTTATTGACCAACAATTCAAGCCTGGATTTAACGGACCTGCCGCTGGTGGATCTTAGCACCACCTGCTTTACCCCACCATCATGATTAAACAACAAAAGCTACATTACCATAACAAATGAGTTGCGGATCACGTGTTACTAATACAGCCAGATCAAATATCCGATCTATCACTCAGGTATCTGACGTCATACTCGTAATACGTCACCTGTTAGCCGACGCAACAATCAACATAAAGCAGCTCTGTCATAAAAATCGAAAAGTCCGTCACGAAAATATACGAATCGCAGGTCCTTAAAAAAATTTCAGGTAAATAAACACTCTTTTGAATATGCTGAAACTATTTTGGCTGGGAGTTATTGCTGCCATAGGAAGCAGCAGCACCAGGTCAAATTAGTTTCAAAATATTCAACAGCTAACCTGTATTTCTACCTTGAAATTTTGATTCTGAGAATACATTTTCAAACTTTCAATTCGATTGCAACATTCGTACAAAAAAAGAAGTTGTCGGAGCTTAGCTACTCCTCTATTGTAATGTCTTGTGGTGGTTTTGTAATGTTAATAATATATAATGATGAACTATGCTGTACTATGACGATGTATGTTGTTATGTATTTGAATATTTGATAGAATTTTAATTATGTCTGTCAGATAGATTTCTTAATAGCAAATTTTTAAAATAATATATAAAGTATTCATAATTAATTCATAACATAGCATTTTAAAATTTTGATAGAATTTTAATTAACCATCTTTCTTAAAACCTATTTTAATTAAGGTACCACCAGAATTTTATCGTAGATTTTAAAGATAAATTTCACGTTTCTTCACTGATTAATTATTCTCCTACATGATTTTTAATAGATTTGTTATTATATGCTAATGTTCTGCGCTTTAGAGCAATAGCAATATTGTATTTAGCGCATTATAAATTATTGTAAATTATTATTATTATTATTATTATTATTATTATTATTATTATTATTATTATTATTATTATTATTATAATTATTATATGCAGGCTGTATGTGATCATCGTTCGTGGAGATTGCCTAATGTTGCTCCATCCACCCTCTGTCAGAGATGCTGCTCTCAAGATGCGTGTAATGCCCTTTTATGCCGTTCGTAAGTTCCCCTTTAACACTTCCTATGCCACCATAACCTTTAATGGTCAAGCCGGCAAGAAACTCCCACTGCAATGGTGTTAGGAATGTCCAATTGGAGGACAAGAAAATAGTATTTTTGACAATTTACCACTGGAATGGCTGGCTCGGTAACCGAACCAGTCATTCCAGTGGTAAATTTCCAAAACAACGATTCTCTTGGCCTGCAAACAGACGCTGGCTAATCAAAAAAGGGTGTAATTGACAATTTCCTCTTTGGTGGCCAACCTGTTCAAACAACACGTTCTCTGAAGTTGTCTTTGAGGGCAGAAAGCTATTTTTGCAATTTTCAGTGGTACATTTACAAAAATAGTCTTCCCTTAGCCTGTAAACATTATAATTGTATTGAAAAATCTTGGCAATTAAACGGTTAATTGATATGAGTTGCATCCTGAGCGCTTTGAGATGATGTTGACATAAGACGGGTTAAATAACTGCTTCTGGTACATTGTAGACCATTTGAAAGGTTAATATTAGACCATGGCTTCGTCGTATCTCATCAGTTAGGCTTCATGGCAGACTAGCAGTCACGTGCTTAGCGCCCAATGATTGTTAACAGATGATCGAAAGATCGCACATATTATTTCTAAAAGACATATCTTATAGCGAGTGCTTTTTAGAGCCAAGTTGCTCGTATTCTGTGACAGAAGCTTAAAGATATACGAGGTAACCTCAGATCGTCATCCATGGGCAAACACGCACATACATGCATCAGAACCTCACCCATGGGCAAACACGCGTATACATGCATCAGAACCTCACCCATGGGCAAACACGCGCATACACGCATCAGAACCTCATCCATGGGCAAACACGCTCATACATGCCGACACGCACGCACGCACGCACGCACATACATACGCACGTACTCATGCATCAGATGCGCACGCTGGCACGCATTCACGCACGCAGACACGCGCGCGCGCGCATGCTCACACAGCACCTCTTACGCCACACAAGTAACAACAATATCGGTATTGAATGGTTCCAATTCCACAAATTCAAATTCTTTTCTGTTTTTTTATTGAGTGATCTCTTACTTGATAATTAGCCCTAATAGATCGATAAGGTGAATAAGTGCACTCGTAAAACTATTTCAATTCTGTCAACCATGTAGACACGTGGTAGTGTATTGAAGACGCGTCATATTAATATTCATATATATATATATATATATATATTATGTATATTATATTTTTCAGACAGGGAACGGTGATAGAGAAAGCAGTGGGTGGTACTAGCATAACGACATCTTCCGCAGGGGTAAAACAGGCGACAACCCAAACTAGTAATATCTTCACCGATTGCTGGGATCTACGTAACAGAGGTGGCTTTGACGTGAACGGTATCTACGACATCTACCCTCCTCCAGCACATTCCCACATTCGGGTCAAATGTGACATGACAACAGATGGGGGTGGGTGGACCATCCTTCAACGAAGATACGATGGATCTTTAAACTTTACACGCACGTTCCAGGAGTACACGAACGGTAATGCAATCACTTATTACCATTTTTACACTAATATGTAATGCAAGCTATGGCATGTACTGGGTCTACGTAGAGGAGGATACTTTGTGATAATACCTAATGTTTTGGCCAATCTGAACACATTATGGCTGTCATCAGTGGATCTGAAAACTTCATGGCTGTCATCAGTGGATCTGAACACTTTATGGCTGTCATCAGTGGATCTGACCATTTTATGGCGGTCATCAGTGGATCTGAACACTTTATGGCTGTCATCAGTGGATCTGAACACTTTATGGCTGTCATCAGTGGATCTGACCACTTTATGGCTGTCATCAGTGGATCTGAATACGTTATGGCTCTCATCAGTGGATCTGACCACTTTATGGCTGTCATCAGTGCATATGAATACTTTATGGTTGTCATCAGTGGAAGTGAACACTTTATGGCTGTCATCAGTGGAAGTGAAAACATTATGGCTGTCATCAGTGAATCTGAATACTTTATGGCTGTCATCAATGGATCTGAACACTGTATGGCTGTTATCAGCGTATGCGATCTCATTTAACAGGCCATCTCCTCTTTTGAGGCCCAGTTCTTTAAAATGTCCAGTGATTTAGCGCAGGATCTTCTTACGGTTGTTCCTGGGTTTAGTTGTGTGTTGTCTTCATTCTGAGTGTTTTAGCGGGTCTCAATTCCTTTCTGTTGCCCGAACAGCTTTATCACACGTACTAGATGTTGGCTGGACAGCTTTGTCACGCGTACTAGATGTTGTCTGATCAGCTTTGTCACACGTACTAGATGTTGGCTGGGCGGCTTTGTCACACGTATTAGATGTTGGCCATATTTGGGCTTTGCATGGACTTTGCACGGATGACTCCAGAATACGATTTTCATCAGAGTAAAGTAAAAATATGGTCATCGTCTATTCTACCATATGACTACATCAAAGCAATGCCCGAATACGCATACTGTCTAGCACATCATATGACTTCATCCAGCCATCTCAAATACGTCTAACCTCCGGTATATTATTTGCCTTCATCGGACCAGAGTGTAAATATAGTAAACACATAGATCTATCTATTTCCAGCAATGCCATGCCCATTTCTCGCCAAGCTCTTCCCACTTTTTACACGCGTTGTGGTCGATTAATATAATTTGAACCATGAATTACCAGAATCTTAATTTCAAGGTAACTATAGAGGTAAGCTGCTGAATAGTTTGAAAGTAATTTGACTTGGTGCTGTTGCTGCCTATGACCGAACCAAATTAGTTTCAACATGTTCAACAGAATGTTTACTAAATAGTAAATCCGTCAAAGACATTCAATTCGTACACTTGACGAACGTGTCAATGTTCATGAAGGAGCTAGACAGCCTACACAACCATGATTGTGACGTCAGACTACACGCGACGTAATTGCGTATGATGTCATATACTTGAGTGACAAATCGGATTGCTACATTTTAATTTTTAGGCTTGGTGTAATGGACCTTTCTAATCTTAGCTAGGCCCCGCCCATCTCTAGCTAAGCTCCACGCACATCATGCTCGTGTTGGGATCGATCGATCCCTGAACTCCCTGACTATCAATTTCCAGAAAACTCTACAGGTAAGCTGTTGAATATTTTGAAACTAATTTGACCTATGGCATCAACAGCGCCCAGTCATATTAGTTTCAAAACAATCAACAGCATATTTATTAAATAGCAAAAAACATACAATTCGCACAATGTATCGGACTATTAAGCGTTTAAGACGGGATGGGCTACATCGAGTCATTCATGACGTCATCCTACACGTCACTTAGTTAGTTATGACGTTATATGACGTCACATAATCGATGGATAAACTTGGAAAGGTCCATTCTTCAGCATATATTCTACCTCAAATAGCTCCGAGTGCCTCTGTACCTTTACCATTGTGGCCCAGATTTTCAAGACACATGCCAGTTTGTATAAACAGTTATTGTGAAGGAATGTAAACTGCACACAGTTTTTATGTTTTATCAGGTTTTGGCATTGTCACAGAGGAGCATTGGCTAGGACTAGAGAGGATACATGTTCTGACGTCACATGGAGCGGTGAAGATGCGCATAGATCTGTGTACATTCGCTGGTCAGGCTGGATTCATCGCTTATAACGACTTTAGTATCTCATTCCAGAGCGACCGGTACCGGCTACACACAGGGGCGTATGGAGGAGGAAGCTTTACCGAAACAATGGCGAGGTGTTCAGCACTACAGGGCAGTGTGCTGAGATATACAAAGGTGGCTTGTGGTATCACAGCAGCTGCTACATAAACGCCAACATTAATGGCGGGAAATATAATGGCGGATTTGCCCATGGAATTTTGTGGGCTAACCATAGCGACCACAGCTGGCTCAGTCTGAGATCTTCTGAGATGAAGATTCGTCCTGTCCACGTGACTGGACAAACATGACGGCCATATACGTGTCCCCCTTAGTAGCAACCACCAGCGCCATGGAAACGCACATATTAGTTTGCGGAATGCAATACAGCTAAGAAATAATATAATGTTTCTCCAAATAAAAAAGGAAACCTTTAAGTTAGTAAGAAATCGATGGAATCGTACGTGACAAACTGACTATGGTTGATGACGATAGGTATTCGGATTCTCATACGAGAATAGAACAACACCAGCTGGCAATGAGATCATACAGCTCATGTGCCTATTAACGCTCGTATCCTACAGGTTTATTTACGATAGGCTATGGACAGGACAGAGACATTGTAGCGTCCTGTAGGAATTAATAACACAATCGAAATTTGTATATCAACTATATGTCAATCATACAATGGCATGCTACAACAACACATTCCATAATGTTGTTGTTTAGCTGACAGATCGCATCACATAAGAACCAGCCAACACCGCTTTGACTATGTGCAGCAGTAGCTCCATAGAAGAGAAGCCCAGAGTTTGATTGGTAAGAATGACGTCATGATCAATGAGCGTCGATCAAACTCTGTGGCAGAGAATTAAAAAGAACAAGTTTCAAAGTAAGAATCGAAATGTAAGTGATCATGGATTGGTCAGGACGACCAACAGTTACTAGGTAGAAGCTTCTATGAGGGAATAAGCAGACGTTGATTGGCGGACCGATTATCCAGACCAGTCAAGCTGTGCTTATAACCTACCTAGAAGAATTATTAGAACAAAGAATAAATATTACGATATGTATATAACTATGTATCGTAATATGTATAGAACTTCAGAGTTGCTGAAGAGAATAAATAAGGCACTTTGCTGTTTGTAGAATCAATCAATCCAACACCAGGGTTCCGTAGACATCGCTGATGCTACGTTAGTTTGGGTACTTTTTCAGTACTAGAATATTAAGTTAGAATTTATCAAAGTCTTTATTCGAAGTTGTACAGTTAAATTAGTCAGTATTAAAACTATCATCTTGCAAAAGCAAGACAAGTGTTTGGTTTTTATTCGTTAAGTAAGGACTCTAGAGTGGAGATAAACACTCCACCGAAGCCGGGAATCTTCACCAAGTCAGATTCATCTAGCGACGAGGCGAGCCGAGGATCACCTTCCTGCTGCTTCTTTGGTAAGATGTTGTCGCAGCAACCTTTTACCATCATAATCTTGCCGTCGAGGTAGAAAGAAATAACATCAGTTAGAAACCACCCGGAGATCCAAAATCTTCATTGGCTTCGTCTGCCAGGATCTGGAGTCCACGTCATCACATCACCAGACATCACGAGATCTGTGAGTACAATCATAACTATGATAGCCTTAAAATGTCTGCAGATAGACCCGTAAATACTGTTCTAACGGACGTAGCGGACAGTTTAAAAACATTTGTTGAATTAGCAAAACTATCACAGAACACTAAAGTTACTCAACATAGGGAGTATCATGAGAGTACTATAATCAAGATTACTACGGATATAAGTTGTGAGGAGCAACCGCGTCTTAAACGCGCAATTGTACAGTTGTACTATCAATAAATTGTGATCAGAACTCTATAACATATTTAGAACTGTACCGGTAAATAAATCATGGCAACAGCATGTCGCGGAGATCCGACATTACCGCCAGTAAATCCGCCACTACATGGGCCGGAGCTACGACCGGAGACGGGCGAGGCGATGAGAACGATGGGGACTGCGATGGCTGGCGCCATTGTGATGGAGAGCGATAGAAGAGAGAGAAACCGCGTGTTTCGGAAGGAAGTAAGAGAACTTGCGACGGTTTGATACCAGAAGAGGTGAGGCAGTTTCTGGATGAGACGTGGGGAGTGTGGGAAGCCACCGAGGGTAACCTCGATGGGATTCCGGTGTATATAATGACACGAGCTTCACGAGGACAGCTTTCTAAAGCAGTGAATGCATTTATAGTCGGCAAAGTGAGGGATACAGTTACCTTCGAGGAGCTTCGTGAGTACGTTACACTTAATTTTGTATCTGCTAACGAAAATGAAAGGGTCAAATATGACCTAGAGAGTGTCAAGCAGCGTCGTAAGGTATCTTTTAACAAAAGGTACAAGGAGATGGCTACACGAGCATATCCGACGGAGAATGTAGATAATCGCCGCATTATCTTATCCGCCTACATAAAAGCACTGAGCGATAAAGGGATGGGGCATCGAATAGTTAGGAAAAAGATCACTACAGTACAGCGTGCAATGGAGTTAACAGAAGAAGAAGAAGGATGCAATGATCTATTGCAGGCATTGCATATATCACCGAGGGGGAATGACGAGGATATGGAGGTGAACATAATCGATGAAGAAGAAGGCAAAGATGTGTGGTCCATTATAGGATCTATGAAAAGACAGATAAATCAACAGACGAAGTTGATCGAGCGCCTATTCACTGTAATAGAAAATCTCCAGAGCAGCACCGCAAGTTCACCAACACCAAAGCAACGAGCCGTGCCGCGACGCCAAGTGCAACAGCCTTCTCGTAAACCAGCAGCGCACCAGAGGCAGTTGCCAAAAAGCAAGTAACTTGCTTTAACTGCGGACGTATAGGATATTATAAGAGTGAATGTAAGCAGGCCGTACAACCACCTCAACGCAGAGCTGCCCCGAAATCACGACCACAACAGCAACGTCCCCCGCTGACTTGCTCCACGTGCGGACGTGAAGGACACGTAGCCAGGGATTGTTTCTCGAATAGGAATGACCAACCAACGGTAAGATGCTTCAGATGCGATAAGGAGGGCCACTACCAGGCCAATTGTCTGATGTCATCACCACTACCGCAACGTCGAGCAGTGAAACCACCACGCCCAGTAAATCGCTGAGAAGAATCGATGGAGATCGATGAAATTAACAACGGTGAGAATGTGTATGGACTTGAGACCACTCCACGGTCAGGTTCGCGTAATACCGGGAAGGATCTCGTGAACCAAGCACGAATGCACGATGAATATGGGGACTGGGACGGATTCGTTCTAACCGGAGAAAACACAGACAGGTATGGCCGTTTTTCTTACGGTGGCGGAGGAGCCCTGTCAGTGGATGGACGTCGCCATTCGTATGCAGAGGCAGTTAGCGGACGATGGAGTCCGTTAAATGAGAACGGAGGAGATCGCTGGTGACCGAGCGATTTCTAATCCGCCTCGAGTTCGAACCGCACGGTCGAGAGAATCAAGGTACATATGTAGATGCATTAATTGATACTGGTGCTAGTATGTCCTTGATTAGGAAGGACATATGGCATAGCATACTAAATGCTAGGCCATTGAAGAAAGCTAATACGTTATTAGCAGCCTGCCCTGAGACGCTGCCCTGAGACGTGGGTGAAGTACGTAGTTTTCTCGGAGCTACAGGTTATTACCCCTCTTGTGTTAAAGGCTATGCCGAAATTGCAAAGCCTCTGATTGAGTTGACTAAGAAATACAAGCGATTTGAATGGGGTAAGCATGAACAGCAAGCGTTTGAGAAATTAAAGAACTTGCTGTGTAGTGAGACTGTACTCACTTATCCGAACTTGAATGCCCCATATAAGTTATATACCGATGCGTCTAGTTATGCAATAGGTGCGATACCAGTACAAGTTGATGATAAGGGTATAGAGCGAGTGATACAGTATGTGAGCTCTACTCTTAAAGACAGTCAGTTAAATTGGCCCGTAATGGAGAAGGAAGCTTATGCGGTAATATACGCATTAAACAAGCTTCGACCATATCTATTTAGCGCGCAGTTTGCCATGTATACTGACCACAAACCCCTAAAGAGTCTGTTTGTGGGAGAAGTAAAGAACACGAAGGTGCAGCGCTGGGCAGTGCTGATTGCAGAGTATGGATGTAAGATAGAGTACATCCAAGGCTCGAAGAATATTCGAGCGGACATGTTGTCTAGGTTACGTCGTCCGGTAGAAGTCGCCACGTTGGACACAGACGATTACGTCATACCCGAGGTAGACGAAGGTGCATTACCTCACGTCCCTTTAGAGGTATATGACATACCATACGACGACGTATGTGCCGAACAGACCAAGGAATACCCGGAGTTATTTAGAAATACACCGGAAGAGTACATGGTTAAGAATGGCATATTGTATTCTTTGATTACACCTTCAGCGTTGGACGCTGAGTACCCCCGAATCGTGTTAACTACCATGTTCCATGAGAAAGTGCTCCGGAAAGCTCATGAACGAGCTGGTCATCAAGGTCTGAAGAAGACTATCGGTATGGTAAGAGATTCTTTCGTGTGGATGTCTTTGAGAAAAGACGTGGTATGTATGCTTGAGACGTGTACGATGTGCCAGGTCAACTGACCTGTCACTACTCGACCTAGGTATAGTGAGATGCCAATGGCCAGTTATCCCAGTCAGATAATTGGTATGGATTTGATTGGTCCACTTTTAGAGTCGAGCAAGGGTAACATTTATATCATGACGGTGATCGATCACTGTTCTGCATGGGCAGAAGCATATCCGATTGCAGCCAAGACATCTCAGAATGTTGAAGATAAATTCTTCAATGAGTATGTCGCTCGTCATGGTGTCCCTGAAATTCTGATTACAGATCAGGGTAAAGAATTCTGTTCAAATTCTCTGGAACAGCGATTTCATGAACATGGTATTGATCATCGACGATCGAGTCCGTACCATCCAAAAAACCAACGGACGTACCGAGAGGTTCAATTGCACTCTTAAGGAGTTGATCCAGAAAGGTGTAAATAATGAGTCTCGTGCATGGGAAGATGAGTTGGGCGCAGCTTTAACAGCGTACCGCAACACTCGTCACTCCACGACCGGATATACGCCATTCTATCTGACGTATGGTCGACGTGCAAGACTTCCGTTTGCAGTTCCACTCGATGCTTCGCATGATCTTGGTGAGAGACTAACGTGTCTCAATAATGCCTTGCTGCGCGCTCGTGGAGAAACGGCTAAGTCCCGAGAGATACACAGAGAACAGATAAATAAGCGTGCAAACGCTGGTGAATATAAGGTTGGCGATTCAGTGGTAGTAAAAGCTGAAGAGAGAATGAAATCGACCTCTCGCAGTGACCCTAAATATGAGATCTTTAAGATCTTTATGATCAATGGACCCGTGGCTCACGTCCGCCATCAAAGGTCTGGGAAGGTACGCGTGCTTAATATATCCAAGCTACGTGTAGTCGACTCAGAGATGTGCTGGAACAAAGTACGACCACGCCCCGTTCGTAACCCTGCAAAAGGTACGAAAGCCATCCATCATCCACGAATTGTAGTATTACCCGAGTTCGAACCTTTGCCGGTACCCGACTCCGACCAAACCCATCATAAAGTAGCTCGCATGAAGCGACCAGCTTCTAATTGGGAGCCGAAGGTGCGTAAGATGAGTAAGGTGGTCGACATGGATGTAGATCGACCTGGTATGAGTAATGATCCAAAGTATGAGTCACCGATGGAGACATCAGAGACTCCTTGTACTGTAATGATGGACACCTCGGAGGATGTACCCGAGCCTGCGACTGAGCCAATGGAAACACTTCCATCGCACCCGTACTTTCTGCGCAAGCGCAGTCACGCTCCTGAGATCAGCTCAGACAGCAAGCGACTTAGGATTGGTGCGTTTGGCCGGGCTCTATACGATGACTTCATCAGTCGTATAGAGGCCGTTATAAGGCGGCGTAGCAGGAGATAAATTTAATCTCTGCTTAATTGCTATACTAGTAACATCGCATTTGTCTAAACCATCATGTATACAGTTATGCGTAGTAGTAACATTAGTCAGTTTAGTGTGTGGATTATGCCAGAACTCTAGCGTGCATAAGTTACAAAATGGAGTTATGATAACCGACCACCAGAAAATATCTGTAATACGTGCTGAATGGACAGTAGTGGTATCTATCGACCATCCATATTTACCTGCTAACTTTCTTGAGCGTTTAGTACGATTTCTCAGTTCTTGTTGCTGATATTGGTCGCAGGACTTCAGTAAGTAGCACTGACATTTTCGGACTCCAACATCGTATAAACATTATAAGAAAGATTGCCAGTAGAGCACAACAAACAATGTTGAGTCGTGCCAGTAATCGACAAAAACGCGGATTATTTAACTTTGTAGGAGCCATAGCCTCTTCTCTGTTTGGGACCGCAACATCAGGTGATATAGAGACGATCAAGAATGTGGTCAAAACGGCTATGAGAAATATGAATCGTTTAGTTTATTTCTCCAATAAATTAACGTCCCACGTGAAACTTGCTTTCAAGGGAATTAACACCAATGTTGACCGCATTAATGAGGTAACCGATAGTTTGGTCGATTTGACCAAAAATGTGAGCAAGTTATTCAGAATTCACGCAACACGACAAGCCGACCTATATGCGTTGGTACGCCGAGGTCATATTATCGATTCGGCCGAGAATGTGGTATACAGCTACCAAAAATTGGCCGCCCAATTTCATAGGCAGACTGCTTCCCTGGAATTGGGTAGATTGACAGAAGAACTGTTTAGTCCATCTGACTTGGCCGACGTAGCTAAGCAAGTCAGCGTAGGAAACAGATTGGTTCATCCATACCAATGGTATTACAGAAACGTAATCGTGTATCCATTATGGAAAGACGACTCGCAGTTGCATTACATCGCGACCTTACCGCTAATTGATGGTGGCAATTACATCGATTATGGTTTACATTCGTGGCCGGAACCATCAGCCACGGTTGGTTATTATATGCAAGTCATCATTGCACGAACAAGAATAGGACTGGATACAAAAACCGGATGGTACTTCACGCCATCCGAGTGTCGAGGTAGTGAACCTCGAGTATGTCACGGACAACTGAGAGTCGACAAGACTCATGTACCATGCATTATTACTCTGTTGACTAACACTACCGACAGTTTGTGTAACATTCAGTTATCGGAATCTAATGAAACGTCTAGCAAGTTATTCGCCCATAAGAAAGTAGGTGTAGTGTTGCAAACATTTGGTGAAACTATCGAGGTGCATTGTGGTGGACGACTGACAGACCGATGTGTCGTGAAAAGTGGTCTGTATGCCTTATAGTCGAGTGGATGTGATTATAGTGGGAAAGGGTGGCGATTCGAGCCCATACAGTCTTGCAGTCGGACGTATACTCGAATCAGTCTTGCCGTAGATGTGCCCAGATTGGATGTGGCCGGAGTCCCCAACCAATCACTTATAATAAACCATGTAAAAGTACAAAAGTGGGACCATTTACGTAAGACTAAGTATGTGCCGCTAGCACCGTTATCTGAGGTCGACCCAGCGATGGTCGACAGCATCGGCATACGTTCTATATTCTCTTAATCGACGGCCTCCGTCGTCTCGTTTATTGTGATTGTATTTATTCTTTATAAATGTGGTGTTTTGTCCCGCATGTGGAAGTTTATTATACGAAAGCCACGTGCAGCAATGATACCATATCCACGTCACACTCAGATCCGACGGCCGCAGATACCTGCAGCACTGCCTACGCCATCGAGGACGCCAGCCGGGTCGTCGCCTAACATTACTGCAAGGACCGAGATCGACCCGACGGCTGATAGCTGGGTGGACGTGGAACTGCATAGTATTCCTGAAGAATACGAAGACATATAAACACTCGATTCACGTATCGTATTTATTGTGCACCATAACATTATTGTGCATTTTCGTACTATTGCTATATATTATCGTAATATTTCTACCATATTATCGTACTGTTGTCATGCGACTAATGTCGTACGGTATTGGACTGTTTATTTGCTTATTTGAACTATTCTTATGTAGTTTATGATTCATTTACTGCGATGTTTAGTTAACATTTATTGCTGTTTATGTTATTTACTAACGGCATAGTTAGTATTGATTCAGAGTGTTCGTATTGTTTATGATTACTATTCTATTGTGATATCTGTCTTATTGCGTCGGTCTGGATAGCGCTGGTATAGTGTGGTTTAGTTGTTGATGTTGTACAACGAGTATATTAGCACTCTCTTAAGGCCTTAAGAGACGGTTAATTAACTTTGGTTGAGGGGCATGTGTAGATATGGGATTGTCTTGTGGGAAGTCATGACCCCACTGGATATCTTATATTTACGAGTAAGTCCTAAGTGAAATTAATATTTGGAAATACCAGGTGAGCTAATGGACCGAGTTACTATGTGCATTATTATTTAGTTAAGTATTACAGCACTGGTTGACATCAGCTGATGAGGTACAGTTTCAGTTTCGGCGAAACTGATAAGGATTGATGGATGAATATTTAGCATCAAAGTTTAAAAGAATAGAATTGAATAGAATAGGACCTCCGGTTCGGAGTTGATGTGTATCTGGAAATAGTTGAGATACAAGTTGTTGCTGCGGAATCAGCACACCCTTTTATAATATTCAGCAGTCCTTTTGATCAGTAGTTTAGGAAATAATTAATGGATAAGAATCGATGGAATCGTACGTGACAAACTGACTATAGTTGATGACGATAGGTATTCGGATTCTCATACGAGAATAGAACAACACCAGCTGGCAATGAGATCATACAGCTCATGTGCCTATTAACGCTCGTATCCTACAGGCGTATTTACGATAGGCAATGGGCAGGACAGAGACATTGTAGCGTCCTGTAGGAATTAATAACACAATCGAAATTTGTATATCAACTATATGTCAATCATACAATGGCATGCTACAACAACACATTCCATAATGTTGTTGTTTAGCTGACAGATCGCATCAAATCAGAACCAGCCAACACCGCTTTGACTATGTGCAGCAGTAGCTCCATAGAAGAGAAGCCCAGAGTTTGATTGGTAAGAATGACGTCATGATCAATGAGCGTCGATAAAACTCTGTGGCAGAGAATTAGAAAGAACAAGTTTCAAAGTAAGAATCGAAATGTAAGTGATCATGGATTGGTCAGGACGACCAACAGTTACTAGGTAGAAGCTTCTAGGAGGGAATAAGCAGACGTTGATTGGCGGACCGATTATCCAGACCAGTCAAGCTGTGCTTATAACCTACCTAGAAGAATCATTAGAACAAAGAATAAATATTACGATATGTATATAACTATGTATCGTAATATATATAGAACTTCAGAGTTGCTGAAGAGAATAAATAAGGCACTTTGCCGTTTGTAGAATCAATCAATCCAACACCAGGGTTCCGTAGACATCGCTGATGCTACGTTAGTTTGGGTACTGTTTCAGTACTAGAATATTAAGTTAGAATTTATCAAAGTCTTTATTCGAAGTTGTACAGTTAAATTAGTCAGTATTAAAACCATCATCTTGCAAAAGCAAGACAAGAGTTTGGTTTTTATTCGTTAAGTAAGGACTCTAGAGTGTAGAGAAACACTCCACCGAAGCCGGGAATCTTCACCAAGTCAGATAGGCCCGATCGTCTCCTATAAATATCGTCGCGATTCATCTAGCGACGAGGCGAGCCGACGATCACCTTCCTGCTGCTTCTTTGGTAAGAGGTTATCGCAGCAACCTTTTAACATCATAATCTTGCCATCGAGGTAGTAAGAAATAACATCAGTTAGAAACCACCCGGAGACCCAAAATCTTCAACATGTTTTGCTCGTCTGACCGTCTGAAATTGATTTCTTGCAATCTAAGACTAGTAAGCGTGAATTAATTATTATTAAGTTTACCAGTAGTATACATTTCAACGTTTTAGCCTCAGACCATAATGGGAAGAGTCTGCGTGCGTGAGTGTTTGCGTGCGTGAGTGCTAGCGTGCGTGGGTGCCTGCGTGCGTGAGTTCTTGCGTGCGTGAGTGAGATTTAAAACCATGTGACAAAAAAAAGGACGAGTGTCTGCAATCAAGGTTCATATGTTTCATGTGCCATTTATGACACACACACACACGCACGCGCGCGCTCACGCACTCACTCCCACACGCACGCACTCACGCACACACTCACGCACGCACGGACGCACGCACGCTCACTGCTGCCAAGTCCATTTTACTGTACGACTCTTTGATTATGACTAAAAGGGAGTAAGTTATTGATAAAACGTCTGTTTGAAAATACAGTTATCGGAGCTTTCCTTACGTCCTCCGAAACAGATGACACGCGTTTCCAATATATATACATATATATATAAAATTAATGGGAGTTACATCCAGCTAGCAACACACTGCCAGAGACAATCATACTGAATTACCTCCCTTGACCTGTTTTCATCATCATCATCATCATCATCATCATCATCATCATCATCATAAAATACAGGACATAAGCCACTGGCTTGTTATTGACCCGTTCAGATGGATTAGGTTTTGCTTAGGGTTTTCAAAACATAGTTGTTTATGTAGGCCATATACCTACTCTGGAATGTTCAACACAGATATGGTTTAATAAAATAAGAATTTCATGCCTCTAAAATGTATGTCCAATTTGGTTTTGAATGTGTCAAGAGTTGATACCTCAGCAACTAGGGCTGACAATGAGTTCCAAGATGATACTGTTCTATTCAAAAATCGTTTCTGCGGATTTCTTTATTGCTATGATTTGTGCTGAGTTTGTGTTTATGTCCTCTGGTGTGTGTAATTGGGGAGATTTCAAAGAAGATATTTTTGTCTATGTTATATTTATCATTAACAAACTTATATGTTTCTATTAGATCACCACGGAATCGTATATATTTCAATCACATTAAATTAAGCTTTTGAAGCCTCACTGGGTATGTATAGTTTTGGATTTGGGGAACCAATTTTGTTGCCCGACGTTTAACCTGGTCTATCACTTTTGATTGCCTTTTGAATCTGGGTGCCCACACACAGTTAAAATATTGTGGGATCGAGACTTGTATAATAATGTGAATGTGCCTGGGTCTAACTCTGTAACTCCTGTGTGGAACTGAAACAAATGTCTAAGTAAACTACGTCTGTCAGATTATTATTGTCTAGATTAGTGGTTATGTGGTCAATGTACTCCAGTAGTTGTGTTTTGCATGATCGATTTGGTCTGAAGCCATGTTGGCATAGGGAAAGCAAGTTGTTGTCTTCTAAAAGTTTCATAATTTGATCTCGCATGAATGATTCAAGGACTTTGCAGAGAGTACAGGTAAGGCGTTTAGGTCTATAGTTACTCGGGTAAATCTTTGGTCCATTTTCGTACATAGCACAGATGTTTGCTAATTTCCAAATTTCACGTAGAACCCCCTCTTCTAATGATTTTCGAAAGTGTATACATAAGGGGTTGCTAATTTCTTTCACTACATCAGTAAGTAATTGTACAGGTATTTCATCTGGCCCATTACTTTTGTTTAGGGCTTTTAATTTTTTCTGGTGTTATTAGTATATCACTTAGCACATTTTCCTTTTGTTGAGAGCTAGTATCTGGCATCAAAAGTAAATTTTCTACAGTGAATACACTTGAAAAATATGTATTGAGTATGTTAGACTTGTCTTTATCGGCAGTTGCTAAGGCACTGTTTTCCGGATTTCGCAAATTATTTATTGTTTCTTTTAGTACAGTTTTACTTCTAACATAGTTCCAGAAAGCCTTTGGGCTTTTTTGTACTTTCGGATGCAATTTTCTGTTCAAATTCACGTTTTGATGTTCTTATACAGGATGTAGTGTTGTTCCTAGAAGTTTTGTACTTGACGTAGTCATTTGGATTTTTACTCTTTTTATATCTGTTGTAAGCCCTTTTTTAAATTTTGGGTGACTTAGAGGAAGTGATGTTAAACCACAGGTGCTTTTCCCCACATTTATTGTTATTTGTGGTGGGTATATATTTTGTTGCTGTATGAAGTTCCAAGCATCGGTAGTGTTTAGGTCATGAAGTTGTTGCCAGTCAGTCTTATTTACTTCATGACGAATCTTATCGTATTGTCCTTTATGTAGTAATAGTTTAGGAGTGATTTTTGGGTGTGGGCGTTCATTATATTTGGATGCAGTGAGATTGTGAAGGACATCATGGTCACTTTTTCCTAAAGGGGGTAAGTGATTTATTTCGTAAACTAAATTACTGTTATTTGTTAAAAGAAGATCTAAATAGTTAAGGCCTGGTTTACCCTGTGCCGGTGACTAATTGTTGGAGAAGGTTGTTTCTTGTAGTGTTAAAGAAATTTTCCACTTCCGAACTGGTTGTAAGTCCTGTGACCCCGTTTATAGATGGAAAGTTAAAATCACACAAAATTAGAATGTGGTCTCTCATGGTTTCGGCATGGTCTAACAGCTTTAGCAAATTGTCGTTATTTACTGTGTCTGGGTTGGAGCTTCTGTAGATGCGCCCAGCGATTATATTTTCCTTAGCTTGTGTTGTCCATGAACACCAAACAGATTTTCTAAAGAAATGGTCATCTAGTGATGTAATTTGTTGTGCATTCAATGACGCAAGGGTATATATAGCCGCTCCTCGAGTAGGGCTACTGTTCATAAAGAGTTTGTATTTATTTATCTGAACTTCGCTAAGTTTAAAATTGTTTACAAAGTTTGCATTTTTGGGGAGCACTTCTGTGATCATCATGATGGCAGGAGAATTGTTTTTAACCAGTGCTTCAAGTTCTGCTTTTTTGTTGAATAAACTATCTGCGTTTGTGTACATACAAATTGGGGCTACTTCTATGGGTTTCTTAGTAGTTTTTTTATGGTTGTCTGTTTGCATATTTGTTAATAATTTTTTACATTGTTCTCATGTTCTGTCAATATTTGATTGGCTATTGCGTAGCGTTTTGTAAAGGCAATTCTATGGGGTTATATAAGCTAGGATATGTAGTTTCATGTAAATGATGTTCTATGTCTTCATTTGACAGTACCGAGAATCGATTTCATAAGTCATTTTTGATTTGTTGTCTAGGATTTGAAATTACGTTACTATTTTTAACTGTATTTGGGCTGCCATTTAATGAGTGAGGCCTTAGTATGTATGGTACGGCTGGTATTGTGTTTTCTGGTAGGTTGCATCTTGATAAGGAATGTAGCTGTTTTGCAACCGATTCCTCCCATGTGTACTTCCAATCTGCAAATTCTGGTGTATAGAGTTTACGCATGTGGTTAGATAGTTGATGATGTTTTCTGAGAGGAGTCTAGTACCATGAACCTTTTGGTGTATATGGTCATAGAGGAGTTCACTATACACTGATCCACTGGGGTCCATAAAAAGCTGGGAATTGTCGACCAGTGTCACGTGCAAGGTCTCGGCTAAGTTATATAATATACTGTTGAAGTGTAGTGTCACGCTATGATGATACTCATTTTTGGGTCGTGGTAGGAGTTGATACAAAGATATGGATATTTGGAGAGATATCTCTAACCCTTTGTATCATAGAGATATAATCGTCAATCATGCGTAGTGGGTTGCTTATAGAAATGGCATTTGATCCAACGTGTATCACTATTGCATCATGGCTGATTGGAGAATTGTGGTTTTGTATCTGGCTATGTACATGACACAGTTTGCACTTATATTGATGTTCAGTTCATTGTTGGACATGTATCTGCCACTGGGTTTTCTGAGAGTGGAGCTTCCAATTACAAGGACTCGTTTCCTCCCATCTATGTTGTGGTTTGTCTTGCCCAGTTTATTGTCTACTGGAATCGGCGAACTAGTAAATTGGATGTGTGCTGGTTGTGATAGTTATTCCTGTTTTGGGTTGTGTTTGTATTTTGTTTCATAGGGTCTTTCGCTTGCGTGAAACCATATGTAGGTTGTCCAAAGTTTTAGTTAGTTTTATCAGTAAGTGTGCCATTCTGCTGTAGTACTGGAATGGATCTACTGGGTTCTATGGTTGAAGCAATCTTTGTTACATTGCTATATGTGTTGGCAGGTTGTTGGCCTTTTACGTTTACGACATGGTTTGAGTGTTACTTGCTAAAGTATCATGATACAGAGTGGATGTGGTTTGTTGCATTTGCTTCTCGTGATCTTTAGTTTGGCGATTTCTAACTTGACTGTTTAATTTCTCTATGTTTTCCTGCATTTATGATACTTGCTTTACAAGTTCATGTAATATGGCGTTCTCTACTCCATTGGAAGATGAAATTGTATTTGGTTGTTTTGCGATGGCTTGTCTGTTTTGATTTCTGGTTTCTGATCCATTGCCTGTTACAAGACTAGTAGGTTGCGGGCTTATGTTTGGTACAACAGGTTGGTTGGCATGGATACAGATGCTAGTTTCATTATTTGTTTCTAGGACTGCGCTAGATGGTACATCCGACGCTTCACGTTCAACATGATGGTTAGCAGCACCTAGCAGCAGTCTTGGGCACCTTGCCGAGAGAGAGAGAGAGAGAGAGAGAGAGAGAGAGAGAGAGAGAGAGAGAGAGAGAGAGATAGAGAGAGGGGGGGTGGAGGGAGGGAGGGAGGGAGTTGGGATAGTGTATATAATCCAGCTGATGGAAGCCATGATGTGTCACAAGAGTTGAGGGACGTGTTCGTGTTATTATAAAATGTGTGGTTAATACCTAACGAAAATAGAACAGTTTTATTTCCCGGTACAAATACCTTACAAATATGCTTAATCATTGCGGGAGTGAACTTATTATCTGGGATCGCCTAATATTAGGTATACTCTAATAACCATCCTTTATTACATCAAAATTAGTATACAATTTGACATTTCATGTTATCGTGAAAAAATACAAATCACGTGACATTAGAAGGATTTATTGACGGTATTCCAAGCGAGTGCTCGTCGGCGACTTATAGGCGGCGGATTGGCTTCGGAACTCGGAATTACTATATATCCAATATAGACAGAGTACTGTAATTTAGGTCCGATCCGCGTTTCATCCACGGAAGTTGGGATCGATCAGTTATCTCGCGCAGACGTATGAAATTTCGCGAGAATATGAGTGTGTGTCTTCAAGCAAACTCTTCCGTGAAGCGTTCAACCAATTATTTACAAATATATATCAGAATTTTTTTCTAAATAGATCGATCGCATGATCCGGTTATTATTATTATTCTTAGCCTGTTAAATTCACATGCTAACCGAAAAGAGTTTTGTTTAGATACAATGGGGCAAAAAGAGATATGCCGCTTTCACTATCCTGTCAAGGGTGTGTCAGATATTTAGCGGCATGTGTGTAGTTCTGTGTGTATAACCATTCATTGCGGCAAAGATCATAACGTGTCAACCACGACGTGATTAAATAAACAATGTTCATTCGTAGGAAGAAAACTTATTCTTCATATAGTGATTGGATAATTTTGTCGTCCTAGCCAATGAGAGAAAGGGAATGGAATGATCAGCAGAAGCGGCGTAAACGATATGTATCTGTTTCCAAAAAAAACATGTCTTAGACATCACTCATTACTCATTGCTCTTTTCTTGATTGTCGCTGGTTAATATCCTTTATCATAGGCATTTTTATTGTGTATAAAATAGGGTAATATGTGGTCTTCAAGCAAAGCAAAGATGGGTGGACGAAAATTCGAAGGCCTGTGCTTTCATTTTAATAATGCTGATACTAAAAACCGAAAATATGTTCATATTGGGTTTTTTCGATATTTATATTTTACAAGCGGTTTTGAAACCGTCAGTGCATGGTATCGGTTTTAAATATGGTATAGGTATATCAGGTAGCCCTAACATGTACTACATTGTGTATTCTCTACCTCACCAGTGTCAGGAGATAGACTGCACATGTGTTACGACCATTGTATATTTTCTACCTCACCAGTGTCAGGAGATAGATTGTACCTGTATTACGACATTTGTATATTATCTACCTCGCCAGCATCAGGAGATAGATTGTACCTGTATTACGACAATTGTATATTATCTACCTCGCCAGCGTCAGGAGATAGATTGTACCTGTATTACGGCAATTGTATATTCTCTACTTCGCCAGCGTCAAGAGATAGATTGTACCTGCATTACGACAATTGTATATTCTCTAACTCACCATCGTCAGGAGATAGACTGTACCTACATTGTATATTACGACCATTGTATATTCTCTTAACTCACCAACGTCAGAAGATATACTATACCTGTATTACGATCATTATGTATTCTCCACCTCGCCAGCGTCAGGAGATAGATTGTACCTGTATTACAACAATTGTATATTATCTACCTCACCAGCGTCAGGAGATAGACTGTAGTTGTATTAGGACCAGTGTATATTCTCTACCTCGCCAGCATCAGGAGATAGAGTGTACCTGTATTACGAAAATTGTATATTATCTACCTCACCAGCGTCAGGAGATATACTGTACCTGTATTACGACTATTGTGCAATATCAAAAGACGATAGATAAAAGGACAATGACCTTTATGAGACTGGAACTGGCTTCAGGCCGCCAGAAGATGGTGGTATTAGTGTTACCAACCTGGCCAGGGGCCGCGAGAAGCTGATGCTGCTGGAACTCGACTGGCACTTGCACGAATTCATGACCTATAACTCTGGTTCACCTAAACTACGATCTATCCGGAGCTGGTGACCTGCTGAGATCATAGAATCGAAGCTCTGGTAGGGATATCAGTGCCATATCAACGACATATCTCTAAATGTCCAAGAATTGATAACCTGACTACTGGTTACAACTGTTCGTGGAATGATATTTAACTATATCAGGCTACGAATGATTGATGGTACTGGGACGTGGAAAGTTACTGCATTGCCCATACCGGTGGCCGTTGGTTGTTTACATAACAACAGTTCTGTAGCTAATTGCTGCACTTCTTACGCTACTGGATTTGTTGGTTTCATGACAAAATATTCAGCCACATCCCATCCATCCAGCCACACCTGCGTATGGGACCGGCACGGAGATATATGTACAGTGAAACGATGGTTACTTACATCTCTCTATTGCATCAGTGCCTATATCCCTATATTTCCTTAGTGCCTACATGTCTCTTTTGCGTTAGCGCCTGCATATCTCTATTGCACCAGCGCCTATATATCACTATTGCGTCAGTGCCTATATCTATCTATATATATATATATATATATATATATATATATATATATATATATATATATATACATGCGTTGGCTCCGAAACAATCCACTAGCCCACCACCATCACTAGTAATTGCAAAATAGCTGATCAGGTCATCAGCAAATTTTGGTATAGGTACTTTAGCCGCCAAGGGTGCACAAGGCTCCTCCGTAAGGTGTCACTGTCTAACTAGCCTCGGGGATTGGGAGTAGATGCCGCGTATCTCCACAAAGACCGACCTGCAGGGCCAGTGGAATGATCACGCTCCAGTGGGCTCGTACAGCCATTGCTGCAGAAATTGAACCCCACCGTCTCATCCTGGCTGTCATCAGTGTCCCTTGCCGTCATTCCAAAGATGGAAAAGTGGTAATGATACAATTTAAAAATTAAGAAGAAGAAAAGAGTCAAACAATGGTACTCGTTTGCTGTTTTATAAACGGTGTACATAAAAACAAAAATGTGTGTGTTTTTTTCTTTCTCGCCAGAGGTACCGAACTGACCTAGTCATATATAGAGGGTATCGTGGAAGGTACACCTGTGAGGGAGGGGGGGGGGGGGTGTCCGCGCATGGTACATCAGTTGGTTTAGCATAAACTATATCTGCTGGCGAAAATTATTGGTTTGCGAGAGGAAAGTGCCTCACGCGGGCCTCCATTACAGGAAATGTCTACAACACCGAAGTGGAAGAAGAGAACAATAAGAAGAGACGCCCTCTTATAAACATACAGGGGGAAAATGGAGGATGTAACCTACAAAAATGTTATGATTTTGCGAGAGGGAAGTGCATTGCGCAGGCCTCAGTCCAGAAAAGTACCTACAACGCTGAAGAATTACAAAAGATTATAATGTGATTTATTAGCCTAGTGTTGTCATTTGATGTTGGATGCATGCGGTTTTTACATGAAGATGGGATGGCTGATTTCTACGGAATTCAGCACCGTCACCTTGTGTGAGTTAAAGATATTGCTTTAGTTGGTGCCGCTTTTATTTTTGCGGGCCTTCTTAAGGGCCTAGACTAACATTTAGATATTAAGTCCAAACACATATTTTTAGGCTGAAAATAGCTTAGCACCTGCTTACTTTAACGTTTAACGTTATGCACATAGTGAAAATATAGAGGTCACATCTGACCTTACAGTGTCGTTTAATTGCTGGCACCGTTCACAAAGTAAAATAATTATGTACAGTAAATATTCATAACGGAGGTCGCACTCGACCATACGGTACCACTATTTTGGTACTTATTTATGAACAACGGTATACCATTATCAAGATATATATTCCTATGTGGTGTACCTATTAGTCATCAGTGCAGTAATTAATAAACGACACAAGTAGTTGATGTACCACATAATTGCGATGCGAGTGGACACGAGGTGTAGCCGCTGCTTGGAGATTTACTGCAGGATTCTAACTGATGCTGTCCATACTCAGGAACTGTGAGCATAAATATCATTTCTGGTGACTACCAAGTTTCCACACATAGTACATAATGTATAATTTACCGCAATTCTTATATACTGTATTTGGTGCGAAAGTGATGAGTGACTTCTCTTTATGAAGATGGTGAAGTATATAATGCAGGGTTTCATTTACGGCACACGACGATCTGCGCCGCTTAGCTCTTGCAGTGTGTAAAGCAATGTCCTTGTCTGGACTGCAGTTAAAACATTAATTTAGTGAGGCTGTATGTGTCCATTGTTCTCAACCACTGTTTCTAACATGGTACGGCAAGTCTGGCGAGACATCTGAACACCACTTGTTTTTACATATTAATTTTGTTGGTAACGGTAAAAAGTCTTACACTGCAATGAAGGTACCGCTGGTGGTGGTGGTGGTGGTGGTGGTGGTGGTGGTAGAATGAGAAACCTTCTTTTAATTTGTATTTTGCCCCTGTTGATCTACCAGGAGCGTCCAAAAACATAGTGCGGTGAGGAGCATGGGTGTTCTAAGAGGGAACCTAACTGTAATAAGCAGCATTAGTGTAGGTTGCAAAACACGAGTTCTACACATTTGGCAGATATATATGAGATTGCTCGCACTCGGACTGAAACCGTCTCCCTTTAGCTTGTTTCTAGAAGTTATTGTTTTGGTTGGCGTCTATCTAGCGATTTCACAGCTCTGCTCGTTACCACCTGAGCTACCGCCTCCTCAACCTGCTGCTCTGCTTTTTTCTGACTTTCAGAGCTCCTTTTATACTAAATGGTGAGGCAGCGGCAGCGGGCTCAGCCAATCAGAGCGTACGTTGCGTGCCAGGTATGGTAACCGGCTATATAGTTCCTGGCCTTCACCCTCGCTTGCACGCACTCTAGCAATGTCTCCGCTTATTTGGAGCTCAAAACAGCCCGTTTTAATTTTGTGATATCTTCACCAGATCTGAACCGATTTTATTTCTGTTTACTGTTTTAAATTTCCCTTCCAATTCTGGTATTGATTCCTACCAAAATTGAGGTAGGGTGGGGGTGGGGGGGTGGGGTGGGGAAGACTCAGTATTATGGAATCGCCGTAATATATGTAACTATATACACAAGCTGCCAGTCTCCACACGCTAACGCGCGAGTAATGGCTACCTGCAACGGCCGCTCATGAGCATCGGGCGATCTCACGGACTTTGTTCCTCATTTTGCATGCTATAAACGCATACCCCACGCGACCAGCGGTATCTTCTGTGTCATCAAATCTCATCGTGTTTAAACTGTCATGGGGTATTGAGATATGGCGAGTGGTGATGCTGCTTCTTTATTCAGTAGTCCTGGCGCAGGTTTCATGCAACAGTAAGTGAAGTTTCCACTGTAACTATTGCACAGTACCTAGCAGAACATTAACTTCAACATTAACTTCAAATGTACACTATGAATGATATGTAGTTTCTGCTCATATATTAATATAACCATTTAATTTGATACGAGATACGCTTGACGACAACATCTTCGTACAGATTGAATATATATTACAATAAATGAAACTTATATTCAGATATGCATACAATCAAATCACCTGCTAAAACGACGGTATGAGTGCGTTTATTTACAAATATAATTCCTCACTCGGGAATCACACTCATATAGGCAGATGCATGTACGCATAATCACAGTGTATGAATAATTCATTAATTTCTATTTTGTTGAACACACAAGTATCTATGTTTATGTAATTAAGCACATACATACGCCATCATATATTATGTTTGTATAATTAAGCACATACATACGCCATCATATATTATGTTTGTATAATTAAGCACATATATACACCGTCATATCACATACATACGCCATCATATATTATGTTTGTATAATTAAGCACATATATACGCCATCATATATTATGTTTGTATAATTAAGCACATACATACGCCATCATATATTATGTTTGTATAATTAAGCACATACATACGCCATCATATATTATGTTTGTATAATTAAGCACATACATACGCCATCATATATTATGTTTGTATAATTAAGCACATACATACGCCATCATATATTATGTTTGTATAATTAAGCACATACATACGCCATCATATATTATGTTTGTATAATTAAGCACATACATACGCCATCATATATTATGTTTGTATAATTAAGCACATACATACGCCATCATATATTATGTTTGTATAATTAAGCACATACATACGCCATCATATATTATGTTTGTATAATTAAGCACATACATACGCCATCATATATTATGTTTGTATAATTAAGCACATACATACGCCATCATATATTATGTTTGTATAATTAAGCACATACATACGCCATCATATATTATGTTTGTATAATTAAGCACATACATACGCCATCATATATTATGTTTGTATAATTAAGCACATACATACGCCATCATATATTATGTTTGTATAATTAAGCACATACATACGCCATCATATATTATGTTTGTATAATTAAGCACATACATACGCCATCATATATTATGTTTGTATAATTAAGCACATACATACGCCATCATATATTATGTTTGTATAATTAAGCACATACATACGCCATCATATATTATGTTTGTATAATTAGGCACATACATACGCCATCATATATTATCGTTATATAATTAAGCACATATATAGACCGTCATATATTTGAAGATATTTATATGAAGTAAAAGGTAAATCTCAATTTATGTAAAAAGGAAAAGATTATTATCTAACATGGTTTAAAGTTTCAAGTGTAGTATTAAAACAAGAGGCCCAAGGGGCCTGTATCGCTCACCTGGACCATAGACATTTCAACTGGAATAGTCATTAACAATAAGTAGAACTCTAATGAGTTGAGCAGACTTGTAACAAGAAAACAGAGGCCACGTTTTTATGTACCTACTTCTATTGAACAAAATTTATGGCCCTTAGTCATCAATATCATATCTCCCAAATTCCGGCCCAATCTGTTCAGCGGATCTGGAGACAAAGTCGCTTTCCTGAAAACCAGTCCATCCAAGATGGCCGCACAACCATTTGGCCAGTCAAATTCCCTTTAACAAACTTGTTTCAGCTCGTGCCCTAAATGATATTTTATATGTTTTAGATTAATTGCCCAAACAGTATCGATGAAGATTAAAAAATATATTTCTAAAACTCGACCAAAATCCATGATGGTCGCCAACCAAATTGTCCAATCGGCTTCTTTTGAACAAACTTGAATCTCTATGCCCTAAGAATGGTTCCTGCCAAATATAATTGAAATCGGCACAGTAGTTCTCAAGAAGAAGACATTTTAAATTTCCAATTGCTTTAGTATGGGAGCTTTATGCGGGATAATGATCCAAGATGGCCGACAAACCGTTTATCCGATAGTTTCGAAAATTTCAAATTTGAGATCAGAATACACAACTTGGTTCAGCTCTTGGCCTAGATCCTATTTCATTAGCTTTGCATCAATTCCCCAAGCAGTTTTGAAGAAGATTTGTAAAGACGTTAAAAAAAATCTGCGGAAATCCAAGATGGCCTTCGGCCAAATTGGCCGATTAGCTTCATTTGAACAAACTTGGATCCCTATGGCTTAAGGATGGTTCCTGCCAAATATAATTGAAATCGGCCCAGCAGTTCTCGAGAAGACATTTTAAATTTCCCATTGCTTTAGTATGGGAGCCTTTGGCGGGAAAATAATCCAAGATGGCTACCAAACTGTTTAACCGACAGTTTCGAAAATCACAAATTTGAGCTCATAATAACCAAAAACATATATAAAACCAATTTCGGCCTCAAAATCCATCAAATAAATAAATCCAATATGGCCGCCAAACTCGTTACATTTTGGTTGGCCCATGGCGGCCATGTTTTTTTGACGGATTAACTTCCCTTGAACAAACTTTAATGGCCATTAGTCCCTAATCATATGTCGCAAATTTCAGCTTGATCCATGGAGCGGTTCTGGAGCGGTCGTTTACGTGAAAACTAGGTCATCCAAGATGGCCGCCGAACCATATAATCAATCAAGTTCTCTTGAACAAACTTGGCTTACCTCTTGCCCCAGATGATATTTCATGAGGTTTGAATCAATTCCCCAACCAGTTTCGGAGAAGATTTTTAAAGACGTTTCTGAAAATTGGCCGAAATCCAAGATGGTCGCCGGTCAAATTGGCTGATCGGCTTCGTTTGAACAAACTTGTATTCCTATGCCCTAAGGATGCTTCCTGCCAAATATAATCGAAATCGGCTCAAAGGTTCTTGAGAAGAAGTCGTTTAAAGGAAAAGTTGACGGACGGACGGACGACGGTAACCACGGCATAAGCTCACTTGGCCTTTCAGGCCAGGTGAGCTGACCAGGTGGCACAGTGACAATATGAGGCAGATTACATATTACATACGGTGGTAACAATGTCATGGGTGATCAACCCAAATAGATAATATTCAAGAAATACTTTGAATGATCTTAAGTTACGGATACCGCGGTAATCATTCATCCATGGAATAATAGCTTTGAATGATCTTAAGTGACCAATACCTCTGAAATCATTCATCCGTGGAATAATAGCTCTGAACGATCTTAAGCGCCGAATTCATTCATTCATTCACGTAACAATATCTCTGAATGATCTTAAGCTACCACTACGGCTGAATTCATTCATCCAGGGAATAATATCCAGCTATTTTGGCAAGATCAGTAAAGGCCTTCATCAGACGTCTTGCCTCAAAATCCTCAGCTGAATGAAAAATCGTGCTGGCGTCTTGTCAGAATGTATACCAAGGCGTCTTTACCTGCGGTCTGAACACTAATCTACCATAGAAAATACATTAGCTTTATTGTTACATAGCAAATAAGGTTTGGTTAGTACCACAACAGAAGAAGTGTGTTGATAAAAATGTTTGTTTTTTATACGCATATCGATAAAAGTTTGTAGTATATCGCCCTGAATTAATAATGTGTTAATGGGAAAAAAACCTGTATGTAATAAACATTTTTTCATACACTGTTATTGAATTACCTCGCTTGAATCGGTTTTCTCAAACAAAATTTCCAGGTCACGATTAACCCTTTAATGACTAAATTTCCTGTGGGTGGATAGATGGACAGATGGGCGGGTGGGCGGACACACGGGCATGTGGGCATGTGGCCAGATGGACGGACGGAGGGACGAACTGACGGTCACAACACTAAGTGGTGGATAAATGTTTCAGATATTTTATGAGCAAATAAATGTTACGAAAATGTTTATTCAATAGCGTCCATTTTGTTTTAGGCCAATAAATATACAATGCCCAATAACTAATAATCAACCCTCACTACATACTCATCAGATTCTATATATGGCCATATATGGCCATTCAATAATTAACGCTTACCAATTAAACTGGCCAAAACAGCTTCAGCAGTGCTCTTGAGAAATGCCAATTTGCAGACCAAGAAGAGACTTTGCAAATTTACCACTTGAATGACTGGCTCAATATACGAGCCAGTCATTCCAGTGGCTAGTTTTTAAAATCATCTTTGCAAAATGACATTTCCTGTGAGAAAATTAAAATTTGTTAGTACACATTTGAGGGTTCCTGACTTTGAGTTTTGCTTAAGGATCGTGACAGATCCTACTCATTAGTAAAGTTATCCTTTGTCACCAAAGATAAATGTATTATGACAACGCTTTTCTTTAATGACGAACCAGGTGTAGCCAGCTCGCCTTCTTCTTGGGATGTTGATGAAGAATATTTATATTGACTACCGAGCCTGTTAACTACTAGCTGACTAACTATTCCAAGTAGCGGAAGTGATGTTCTTTCTAGACTACCATTCACGACTAACGAAACTGTTAATCTGCAACTAATTAGTTTTTATTAGCATATAATACAACAGTATGAATTTACGGAGACGGTTGTCTTTTGTTATGCTTTCTATAAAACGTACTGAGTAACTATCAAACCCTTATTGAATTTGTATCCCTCCCCTTCTACAGCCGTTTGCATACTTACTTCCAAATTATCAGCTTCATTTTTGAAGGGAAACAACTATACCCGTAGCCAATCATCGGCACGGGTTCATTTCTTTACTACTTAACTTTGCCGCCTGCCTGTAGCAGCTACATACAGCGATTCATGCCCCAAACCTAGTCTCATTCCATTGGTCAGGATCTCAATCGTGGATTGCCTAGTCGATGTTGTATGTCGAAATTCCATTGATTCAATTCCAAGATGTTGGTTGGTTAGTAATGTCAAACCAGCAATCCTCTTCGGCCTGACTTTGTCACGAAAACCTCCCATAGTAAACCTATGGATTTTTCTAGCCACAGGGGCAATGGGGATCATATGATCCAATCCTTCTAGAAGGTTCTGATGGACGTCATAGCCGAGTTGCATGTATTTAACTTTTGACCTTTCTAGGCAATGGGTTGCGAACTCAGAGTGTTACTAAGCAACAAGTGTGCGGAACCTCTTAGTTCGTGACTTGGACTAACCCGTCAGTGGGTCTCGTGAAAGGTTACCTAAGTGCAGATTTTACTATAGAATTGAATGGGGGAGATGTCCTTGAATGAAAATTTAGCGACGCCAGAATGTCTACAAAGCAGCCAGTCCTTTAGCTTATTCTACCCCAAATGGTTGCATCAAATATTAAACTTAGGGTCGTACATGATTCCAGGTTGCACGGAAAATAGGTGTGCCTTAATGTCTCCACATTGGACCGTGGTGACATATAAACTGTATATGTGACGTGATGTCTGGTTATGCATCCAATACTAGTGGACCAAGTTGTCACTAAAACTGTTTGGGTCGAGATGTCAATTACTTGTGTACTCTATGATATCTATTCATCGTACGTTAATCAAACTTGCGTTGGCGAATATATTCGCCGTACGAAGTTGGGTTTCCTAAGAAACTTGATGTATTAGTCACACTAATGCCATTCATCAACTTGGATACGAAATCGGGGTTAATTTGGTCGTTAACAATTCCAATTCTTTCGTCGATATCATGTCTGTGGATGCTGAGAACCAGGATGGGGTAGCTCCCGATTTTTGCGTGTATACATATTTTTCATAAGTGAGACTTAAAATGGAATGCCGAAATTGATGGTTTCATGATGCCCTTACATTCAGACATTCACACAATGCAAAATTGGCAAAATTTAGAGTTCATTACAACGTTTGTGAAAAGCGAGTTTTAATGGATTGTTATACATTGCAAACAAAGGAACACGAATCAGAAGGTACCCTAGAAATATGACCCCCAATTAAGGTCACCAGCTTTACCATTTAATGCCAGTCAAGTTCATATTAAGGTTTAAACTGCAAAAGCAAGTACAACTTGTCCTATGAAGAAGATATATGTGTCAAATGATAGTTCTCCTCAAGAAAGATCAGTTTTCTCCAGTTGATAAAGTAGTAAGGTCAACCGTGTGACATTCTGACGTCATTAAAGGCATATTATTTAATAAAAATTATAATAACAACGTTCTGTACTTTGAAAATTATATCACGACTAAAAGTTGTGTTCTGGTGGATAAATCGGTAGATAAAGTGGGAAGACCACTCATGTGACCGCCACATGTCAGTAATGGTCATTCAAAGTTGTGTACAAGGGAAACTCAAAATGATTATCAGAATGTTTTACAAACGTCACAATCATGGACAAAATATCAAAAAGACCAAGCTTCTTACAGTCAGCCAGAAGGAAGAGCAGGCTGAGATAAAGATCGCAGAAGAAGGCATCGAGCACGGCTTTAAATATTTAGGTTGAATTAAATCTGGAAATGCTGATTGCACACTGGATATTAAAACACAAATTGAAACGGTGAGGAAAAGAATTCTTGAGCTGGAGAACATATGGAGACAGGAGTTTAAAGTCACAGCTGAAGGTGAAGATAGTCAAACCCCATCTCTTGCGTGTATGTCAATATAGAGCAGGTTGATGGACTCTAACATGGTCTGACGACAATATTCTAGCAGAAATTAGGTTCTCTCGAAGAATCTTAGTCATCAGTTGGAAGGAAAAGAGAACAAACAACAGCATCCTAGAGGAATTAGAACCACTGGTCACAGTAACAGTACGAGACAATCCTTCCGTGTATGTCAATATAGAGCAGGTGGATGGACTCTAACATGGTCTGACGACAATATTCTAGCAGAAATTAGGTTCTCTCGAAGAGTCTTAGTCATCAGTTGGAAGGAAAAGAGAACAAACAACAGCATCCTAGAGGAATTAGAACCACTGGTTACAGTAACAGTACGAGGCAATCCTCTTCACTATGAGCATAGTTTAGTCGTTACAGACCAAACAATAGCTATAACCACAAACCACATCAACAAGCACCAGCAGTTGATGCTTCTCTTTGTAAGATCTCAGAGGAAGCAAAACTTCAGGCTATTCTGGATCACACAAATTATGCCTGGCTTCTTACTGTGTTTATTACCCATCCTAAAAGTCTAGCAAACTCAGTTCTACAGGAAACATGTCCTGTGTTTGCCAAATTGCTAATGGATCCTTTTCGGACCATCCAAAAGAGGCCCCGGAATCCAAATCTTCTGTCAGAATTAAATAATATGAAAATAGCCACATGTACTACTGCCCACGCTGTGGTTAACCCTGCAGTAGTTACGATGTCATATGCACACGACTGGTTTTGCCTGGTTATTACAATCTGCGTCGGATTGGCTGTAACATGATGCTGGAGCATTTTCATGGTCACTCAAAACTATGTAAAGGCCCACTTCTGCCCATGAAGATCAGTCAAGAATAAGATTCAAGATTGAGTGATAGGCTAGTACAGACACACCTTGAAAAAGCTACCCAACACACGTTGCACCAGCATACACATTTACTACAACGTGGCACTACCAGTAATTCGGTGCCGGATTGGAGACCTTATATTACACCGAAAACTATTTTTGCAGCCCAAATTTGGGCTAAAACTGAACTGTATAAATCAGCGGAGCCAGTACTGTATGTCAGCCAAAAGTGCACCAGAATCCTCTGGACCACGTGTATGCAAATATACATCTCATATCGATACTCGTACTCAAACTTATATTGTGAACTGACTAGCTCACCACAACTGAAAAGTGGTATAGCAACTCATATTATAGTAGCGCCGAAAAACCGTGCTATCACACTTCCGGCCAATCCATTTGCGCCAAAACGACTGTCTCAACTTGTTTCTGGTTAAGTGAAAATCCCTGCATCACTCGAATTATGTGTGCGATCGAGCGGATTCTTCTATGCTGAAGTCATTAATACTGTTGCATCTCTCTTCACTCTTCTTGTCCCAAAATTCATCTACTTCACGAGGTTTTCGTATTTCTTCGTCAAACTCTCACGTTGCATCACACAACAGACTCAGACATCTTTATACCGTTGTTCTTCACTACAATCGGTATACTTTTTTGTCTTTTTCCACTGCAAAGATGTTTCTGTGCCAACCGTAACTCGGCAAATATTTTCACTTTCATGCGTCAATGACAAATAGGCCAACTTGAAAGTATTTGTTTTCCCTTGTATAGTTCATAAGTTAACTATTTGTCTCATTTTTGACGGCCTGTACCATTTTTTTAGAACTCGTATATAATTATATCTTTGGCACCAATCATTATATGTTATATATTGTACTCGCATACACTGTTTAAGATAACTCACCAACAATAGCGCAGTAACCTTAAGAATTCTTAATATCAACACTCCACACTAGGAAACCTTCTATTGCCTAAAAACGACACAAATCCGGTATAATCTAATCTAGGTAGTGGCCCAGCTATTTGCGTTAGAACTCTGTCAACAAGCCGAGCTAGTTGCTGCATATAACAAGTGGCTGGTTATTGTAAAGCCAGCTTCAGGTGCCATAAACGTCTAATGGCTAAATACCTGATGAAGAGTCCAAAAAGGATCATAAAAGAGCCAAAAGAGTCATGCGTAATTGTCTCACTTTGTGACTAACTGAAATTGAATATGCATCACACCTCCCGCTGTATCTCATGATACCTCTAGGATAATAACTTTCTGCCAAAGTAGGAATTCACTGCGAACTAACTAGCAGTCAACCGTGGGCAACTTGCATTTAAGTCTAAGTTCAGGTCTAACTGCTAACTCCGAGGAATCAGGCCTATATGGCCTGATTCCGACACATTGGCTTGCGGCAAAAGATACACCAGGCACACCAACTCTTTGGTGACTTAGGAGGGTCGAGTGTGCCCTGTATGTATGATTACTGTATTCTGTGGCTGTAGTAGTAGAAACATCCTACAGCTGCAATCAGCCCTTCTTCGCTTTTGCCCACTGTGTCTTATACTCAGCCAAAATCCTTAGCTTCCTCTGGTCCATTCTTGACTTCAGTGTACCTAATCCTGCTTTCTTTAGGTCACCTCGTAGCATGCTTAGCAGATTTATGCAATGATGTCCTCTCCTGGCTCTGTATTTGCCGGCTCCGAGTAGGACGAATTCCAAGGCTCTCTGCGCTGGTGTGTCTTCTGGCATCCTTAGCAAATGGCCAAACATGGACCATCTTTGCTGGCCGATTTTTGCAGACAGCGGCGGCGTATTACACATCTTGTATAGTGCATCATTGGGAATTAAGCTCTCTGGCCATTAGTGTCCAGTGATGGTGCGTAGGTGTTTGCGGCGGCAGGCGTCAAGTTTGTCTAGAGCTGCCTTTAGAGCTGCCCAGCTGTTACAGTTATACATCATCAAGGATACGCAGGTTGCATTATATAAACGTAGTCTTTTTACCAAGGGCATCTTTGATCTACGAATCCATAGCTTCCAGAAGGACTGGAAAGCTATGTTCCCCGTGATGCCGCGTGCAGCAATGTCAGCAGTGAGCCCAGGATTTTAATTTTCCTCCATGGTCCGCCGCCACGGAGTGGATCGTCATTTTCCTTAGTTTTATGCTTTGTAGATAGGTATATGTGGATGAACTCTGTTTTGGATTTATTCATAAAGAGATTCTCAATTTTTAGTTTGCTTGCAGCTATTGGGAGAAGTTCGTCAAGGGGTTTCTTTTCGTCATCTATAAAGTCCACGTCGTCGGCATATTCTATCTCCAGCAGCATGCCCAGTATTGACACCAGGTGGGAGAGGGTTTGGTCCTGTGGAGTTTTCCCGCACGGATTTCAATGCAGCAGCCAGGTAACAGGTGAAGAGTACAGGGAATAGACCATCTCCCTGTGGGGAGCCAATTGATGTCTCAAACTCTAGAGACTTCACTGACTTGACTCGTACTCTCAGCTTGGTGTCTACAAGCAGTAGGCTCACTAGTCGTAGGTCGTCTTCATTGCAACTGGCCTGGCGTAGTCCATCTAAGATCTTTGAGCGTTTAATTCTGTTGAAGGCTCGTGACATATCAATGCCCATTTTGTGGAAATCCCAGTGTTTGGACATGACTACCGACACAGCATGCGTTGAGCCCATACAATGTCTGCACAGCTGTGTCCACGTTTGAAGCCACTTTGACATGATCCGGTGTACTCGTCGATCTTGTCTCGGATGCGGCATAGAATAACATTGGATAGGATTTTCCGTTTGCTGTTAAGGAGCACAATGGGCCGCAGATTGGTTGGGGGCCAGGTAGCTTCTTGGGCTTACGTAGCGCGATAAGGATGCCTTGGCCTACAGCGTCGATGGGAACGTGGTGCATAAAAGCTGAATTGATTATGTGCGTGATCTGTTTTGAGATAATGTCACTTGCATATTTGAATAGTTCATTGCTCATGCCATCAGGGCCAGATGCACGTCCATTTTTCAGGGCTTTAAGTGCCTTATCAACATCTGCTGTATTAATTGGTGTTAGTAATTGCCTGGGGTCTCTTGAGAATGGGTGCAAGGGCTCATTATCGTGGTCAGTGAACTGTTCCTTGAACCATTCTTGAATTGTCTCGGCTTTGCCCTGGTCAGTCCCGATAAAGTGTCCTTCAGAGTTGTGTCCAGTTAGCAACTCTCAGGGCTCGGGCTGCCCGAAACATTTTGTGGCAGTCATCTGTGGCTGTGATTTCATCTACTAGGGCGTCTGCTTGTTGGATAGCAAGATCTTTTAAGCGTTCGCTAATGTGGCGCAGAATGTTATTGCGTTCCTGGCGTAGTTTGGTGTGATCTTCACTTTGGCCACTTTGATAGATGTGCAGACGTAACACTTTCTGTTCTGCTGACAGTTTTACTACGAGAGGGTCGTCAGTATGCCTAATTATGTTGTTTTGCAGAACACCTATGGTGCTAGTAGCCGATGATTCCATAGATATCAGTATTTTGGTTAGGGCTTCGTTTGGATCGGAGCTGACGTCGGTGTTAGCTATCTGCTCCCCTAGAGCCTTTTAGTGTGACATTTGAGGGTCAGTGTCGCTGATGAACTTGGATAAGTTGTAGGTAACTCTACCCTCTTGCCTGGTATGGCGTTTATACATTAGGTAGAGCTGGTTCATATGGAGGTGTATAATGACTGGCATATGGTCAGAATTGAGGTCTGTGCCTCCATAGGAACGAGCATCCCGAAGTAGGGGGTTTGCTGCTGTCTTGCATGGTATGAAATCGATTTGGTCGAAGACAGCTTTTGTAGCCTTATAACATTTTGGGGTTTTGCGATCAGCAATGTGTCCAGTCCAGGTTGTCCGGTGGTGGTATGGGTGTTTGAAAGCCGTATTTGTGGCAAATAGGCCATTGAAACTAAGGAATGCCACCAGTGCATCTCCATTGAGGACCTCTATACTTTCTAAGCAAGTCTCTCACGATCTGTCAGGAGTTTCTTCGGTTACGCCATAAATAATATACAGTGCTTCTAAACGCTTTTATATTGTCTTGTCCTAGTCTTATCTTATTTGTGGTTACATCAGACACTCAGTTAGGAATGGCTCTTTGGCTCCAGTACTGGCCGCCCTTTTAACCTTGTAACACGCAGTCTGCTTGTTGCGACCAACTCACCGGTCGAGTCCTACAGGAGGCCAGAGCTAACATTAGGCTAACAGACGAAAACCTGTTTTAAACTGTAGGCTACGGTGATATGCCTCGGGATATGCCATATCGGTGATATGCCACTAATATCTGTGTTCAACAAAAAACATTAAATAGTATCCTCTTGAAGGACTCCAACTACAGTGGCATCTAGCTAGTTTAATTTTTTTGGAGATTCGGCCTGACCAGTATCTCTGGAAATTGACCAGCTATTTCCCGTAAAACAGCCTACACTGCATGTATAAAAGTGGCGCATGCACTTCCCAATGCACTTTTTATTTTACCCAACCTCCGTTGGATGGACATATATAGAATGAGGCCCATGTGGGGCATTTCCTCTTGCTTCAACGAAAGTCTTATTACACAGGAAGAGTTATTTTATATGTATTGCTTACATTAAGCTGTGGAAATCATTGGTGAACTTCCGACTCTATTTCTCCATTAGGTATTGTAAGAGAAGTCAGCATAGGCGAGATATTTATCAGCAGTGACTTATAACTCTCACTAAACCGGCCAGTCGAACGTCGGCTCAACCTGACATAAAACAGCCTTCAGTAGCACCATTGAATACGCTGATGTACGACTTTGTCAAAACAGAATAAATCGGTGATATCATGTATACGCGATATACGGGCCCCGCGAATAGCACGGATGAGATGGTAGGATGCAACCACAATGCACGCGGGAAGGCCTGCACAGCCTCACTGGAACGTGATCATTCCACCGATCCTCAAGATCTGCTTTTGTACTCATCGAAGCATCAGACTCCCACCTCCACTGAATGGGAAAACCCGAGACTAAACCAACGAAACCGTCGAGATGATCCGTATCTCGCATATGGACCAGCACATCTCTACGAGGAACAACTTCGATGTGCCGACGCTACGATTTATTAAAAAGTGTAACAACCAGTTGTTTGTGAATTATATAACAAAATTCAAGTGTGTTAACTTTAGACTATTTATTTCAGACATACTTTCACACATAAATGTACTGATGACCTGATGTTCAAACATATTTACACAACATTTCTAAAGTACATTCAAATTTTCGTTCTAAGTACAATTCCTTTGATACAGCTTTGGTCATCAGACACAGATTTAATTACCAAGCCTATAATACACAGATTAATATAATTTTGTTGACGTTGAGCAAAGGAACAGGAATAAGAAAAGTGCATTATTATTTTCATTTTATCCAATATGGCCTGTGGATAATAGTTAGAATTCCTAAGTGTCACCACCTAATATACCAACTAGCATTGAGTTGAAACTAATATGATATTCATATGATGATCTGCTACATCTTTCTGTGTTTTTCTAGATATGACATAGACTAACGTCTAGAGATCACATAGTTAACCTTACCAATACAGAAAAATGTGTGTTGTTTTGATGAGAGTTTTCAATTGACACAAATATCACATTTATTGGACAAACACTTGCTATTTTTAATTTACAACGCATTAATTAGGACATTGAATGACTTTAATTGACCTCTGGCGGTCACAGTGTTGATCCTAACACTTTATCCACTGAAACAAAAAAGGTAGTTTTGCCTTGATAACAGCTTTCATTTTGACACAAAATTCATCTCCGTATGACACACAATTGGTTTTTTTTCAATTTTATGCCCCATATGACCTTGAATAACCATTCAAGGTCAATTTGTGAAAGTACCTTGTGTCAAATTTTTTAGGACACCTCTGATTGCTGTTCCTGGGGTCAATATCTTTGTTGAAAAGCGCTTTCCACAGGCGTGGTAACGAACTGTGGTGCTGAAGACCCTACTATAGAGGGAAGACCATAATTGTTTTCATTCTAACTATTTTATAAAGGAATATATAATAAATATCAAGTTGAAAATGAAACAAAGCCCTTATGCTTTATACGATGGACAAAGATCCAAACAGTTGATTCCAATTAAATTGATATTTTAAACAATCGAACTTGGTCTAGAGTCATTTGCATTTGGGGCAAACCAGAGCATGTTTAAGACATGATTGTGTCTAAAAATATCCTGTCTTAAAGAACTATAATCCTTTTGCACTGTGTGTCATTTCCTGTAACAACTGACCACATAGGCAATATGTAATTGCCATCGTCGTTCAGAATACTTCTATCAGGTGACACACCTGTCATAAATTGTATTGTCAACATATCGATGTTGTCAACAGTTAAGTGTCAATGCCATCAGGTACCTTCCAACCATTAATGAGCCAGCAAAAGAAATGTTGGCTCTAAACAAACTCCCTACACATGCTCCAACAATCAAAGTCAAGCTTGATTTAGAATGAATTGGTATATGTGTTTGATATGCTAAGGGAGCATAAATGACATAGAAAATTAAAAAAAGAAATTAAAATTCAATTGTTCTCCGAATGCATTGTTTCACACCATTTGCAATTTGCTTGTGACAATTAGCAAGATTTTGATACGATTGCTGACAGATTCATCGACAGGGGCATTGCTCATTTTGCAGACTGTAGTGGAAAGGGCTCTACCAGTGTTGGATGAGCTTTTTTTTATCAGTCATCGACACCCTTTGCTGTTCTTTCTGATGCTGTAGACAATCTTCTCAATGCCGAATATGTTGGAGAAACCATGTACAAGCGATTTTAGAATAGAAAGACAGACATAAATTTCGTGAAGTGCAAAGGATTAACACATGTACAAAGGTTAACCATGACTTGTCTGTCTAACAAAGAAGCATTTCTCAATGGCAAAGCTGTCCATAAGCTGCTGGCCAGATGGTGTTAATTGCCAGAAGCAGATACTTGAACATGTGCAAAGCTCACCCTCTTGGTCTACTACCTGGATCATTCTGTGTGATAGCACAATAATATGGCTGGCTACAAGACACACGAATGGAGGCATCTTCTGTCATTATCAGCAAGCAAGATTAACATCACCACATAGTCCAGAGACGACTGAATATTTCCACATCTACATACAATACCTCACTGCATAAAGATGCGTGTCACATATGGAAAACAAATGCGTTATCCTGACACATCATGTTTGCACTGATGCCGAGAATTTGAACAGTGGGCAAGAAGAGACAGACACCCACAAGGGTCTACTCAGTTACCATTGCCACTGAAGACATAAACATGCTTATGGTGCATCTAGCATTGGACAATAAAATTGATAGTCTTGTGTTCAGGTTTGAAATAAAAGGTTGTGAATGACTCTCTACATACATGCATTGATAGCAAACTGCCAGGCTGCAACATAGCGCCATTGTCTGAAGCACACTTTCATTATTCAAAATCGTATTAATGGTCATGGGTGGAGGGAAGAGCATGTATATATGGCCATTTTGGGATGACATGATCTCCAGCTCAAGATGCAGTTATCGAGTTGTTATCTTGTAAATTTACGTAAATCAGATTGTTCACTGTCTGGCTAATGGGCCCGAGGGCATGTCAATGTGTAGCTTGTACACTTATGTCAATATGAAAGATGATGACAGTGTAGAACCTAGATTCTGATTCATCTGAGGAGGACAGCAGTGACAGGGATTATCATTAGCATGGAATTAGATTGTTGTCCACCATCAAATACAAATGTTCACAACGTAGAGAAGACTGTTGGAACAGGTCAATTGTGACCATCTTATTACATGAGATAATGTCTTCTTTAATACAATGCACATTACATTCGTCAGGCATGCGGATTGTATGCAGATGTACACATGCATTAACATGCCCAATCTTGCACGTTACATTCGTCAGGCATGCAGATTGTATGCAGAGGTAAACGTGCATTCACACCCCCAAGTTTGCATGTTACATTCCTCAGGCATGTAGATTGTATGCAGAGGTACACGTGCATTCACACAACCAAGTTTGCACGTTACATTCGTCAGGCATGCAGATTGTATGCAGAGGTAAACGTGCATTCACACAACCAAGTTTTCATGTTACATTCGTCAGGCATGCATATTGTATGCAAATGTAGACGTGCATTCACACACCCAAACTTGCACGTTACATTCGTCAGGCATGTAGATTGTATGCAGAGGTACACGTGCATTCACACACCCAAGTTTTCACGTTACATTCGTCAGGCATGCAGATTGTATGCAAATGTAGACATGCATTCACACACCCAAGCTTGCGCGTTACATTCGTCAGGCATGTAGATTGTATGCAGAGGTATACGTGCATTCACACACCCAAGTTTACATGTTACATTCCTCAGGCATATAGAGTGTATGCAGAGGTAGACGTGCATCCACACACCCACGCTTGCGTGTTACATTCGTCAGGCATGTAGATTGTATGCAGAGGTACACGTGCATTCACACACCTAAGTTTTCACGTTACATTCGTCAGGCATGCAGATTGTATGCAGATGTAGACGTACATTCACACGCCCAAGCTTGTATGTTACATTTGCCAGGCATGTGGATTGTATGCAGAGGTACACGTGCATTCACACTCCCAAGCTTTCATGTTCGCATGAGGGCGTGAGTAGGTGGGACTCAAATGGTGCAGATAAGCAACAGATTTTTCCATAGATATTGTTCACGGTGGAGACAACAAATTGTGTACATTAGTGTATTTCGTTGCTCACGACCAGTAGTTATATAATAGCGGTTTCAGAACAGAACGTGGTGGGAGCTGCCGATCCACAATCCACAGCTACAGGAGGGAAGGTGGGTTGTCAAAACAGGTCAGAACAGAGGATATATTTTGACAACCCACCTTCCCTCCTGTAGCTGCGGATCATGGATTGGCAGCTCCCACTTCGTTTTGTTCTGAAACCGCTATTATATATCTACTCGACCTGTGAAACAGATATGGCCTTAAAATTAAATGAATAGAAAGCATCAAAGTTAGTTTTAGTTTAGATTATTATTGTGGTGATATCTTTGAAGAAGAGTAAAGGAGAAGCAAACTGCAACGACAATTTATTACTTAGTGAAAGGCTGGGCTAGAAATCTCAAATAGATTAAGATTTTAAAATATTATTTAAAGAAGATTTTATATTTTTAATTTATCAAGTCAGCTACCATATACGCGATAACAAATTGCATATTTACTCGCTTGACGCCAGGGTTAGTGTGAGCATTGAATGATGGTTGTTGTTGTTGTAGGTGTTGTTGTAGTTGTTGTTGTTGTTGCTGTTGTTGCTGTTATTGTAGTCGTTGTTGTTGTCGTTGCGATACTATTTTTCATAGCTTTGATTCTACTGAAGGGATCTTCCCCGAGTTATGGATGGAAGCTTGCCTGTGGCATCCCAAAGAGGTATGCCAATTTTGGGGTAGAATCTAATATGCAACAGCAACAGCTTTCAACAACACTGTTTTCAAAATAGACGCTTGACCTCAATGCGGCCTGATTGAAAAATATAACAACAATGATGCTGGTATATATATATATTTATAATGAATGTACATGTATATTAGGAAAGTATCCATATAATAGAGTATAATATAAAATTAACAGTTATGCATATATTGTATCTGCACTGTCATAAGAATCTCTGTATGTATTTACCACATATGTTATTGTATAGCCTGGTTGAGATAACTTTAACTTGCACGTGAACCGCCCATATTCTTGGCTCATATATGTAGCCTTTAATCCCAGAAGTGCAGAAGATGTACTCAGAGTGTATAGCAATATCAAACTTTCCCAATTCCACACCCAGATTGACTCCCCACCATACAATCGATCCTTCAGATCCATGAACACAAATAGTGCCATATGCATGGGCGCACATTAAAACAAAACCAAGAGTCTGTTCCAACAATATTTTATTTCAGCATTTGTGCTACAAAGAAGAGTAATTATTAATAAATAATTAAGCAATAATAAACAAAGCATTTTGGCAAAAAAGTTTGAATAAATAACGAGCAAAATTAAATAGAAATTGAATAACATTTAGGAATAATAATTAGTATAAACTGGTAACTTAAAAATATAACGTGTATGCTGTTATGTGCCCTGGAGAGCTATAGACCTTTTCACACATTGCGCTTCTGGAGGCCAATACCTCGGGGGAGAGCTTAGTCACATACCATGCTTCAAGGCACTTACAGTGTGACATGGCTTTAACACGAATTGTGTTTCCAAAGACTCGTACCTGGAGAGTAACATCCCTTTATCATACGTCGTGTTTCCAGAGACCAGTACCTGGAGAGTAACATCCCTGTATCATACATCGTGTTTCCAGAGACAGTACCTAGAGAGTAACAGCGCTTTATCGTACATTGTGTTTCCAGAAACCAGTACCTGGAGAGTAACATCCCTTTATCGTGCATCGTGTTTCCAAAGACCAATACCTGGAGAGTAACATTCCTTTATCGTGCATCGTGTTTCCAGAGACCAGTGCATGGAGAGTAACATTCCTTTCTCATATATCGTGTTTCTAGAGACCAGTACTTGGCGATTACCTTCCCTTTATCTCACATCGTGTTTCCAGAGATCAGTACCTAGAAAGCAACATCCCTTTATCAATTCACGTATCGTGTTTCCAGAGCCCAGTACCTGGAGAGTAACATCCCTTTATCACACATCGTGTTTCCAGAGACCAGTACCTGGAGGATAGCATAGCTTTATGACACATTGTGTTTCCAGAGACCAGTACCTCGAGAGTAACATCATTTTATCATACATCATGTTTCCATAGACCAGTACCTAGAGAGTACCATCCCTTTATCATACATCGTGTTTCCAGAGATGAACACCTAGATATTAACATAACTTTATCATACATCGTGTTTCCAACCAGTACCTAGAAAGTAACATCGCTTTATCGTACATCGTGATTCCAGAGACCACGACGTGGAGAGTAACATCCCTTTGTCATATATCGTGTTTCCAGAGACCAGTACCTGGAGATTACCTTCCCTTTATCACACATCGTGTTTCCAGAGATTAGTACCTTGCGAGTAACATAGCTTTATCAATTCACGCATCGTGTTTCCAGAGACCACTACCTTGCGAGTAACATAGCTTTATCACACATTGTGTTTCTAGAGACCAGTACCTGTAGAGTAACATCTCTTTATCACACATCAATTTCCAGAGACCAGTACCTGGAGAGTAATATAGCTTTATCATAGATCGTGTTTCCAGAGACCAGTACCTGGAGAGTAACATCACTTTATCATACATCATGTTTCCAGAGACCAATACCTGGAGAGTAGCATCCCTTTATCATGCATCGTGTTGCTACAGACCAGTACCTGGTGAGTAACATAGCCTTATAAAGCATGGTTAGAGAGGTCAGCACCTACGACACATAACATATTCGTGACAAATCGTTTTTGCACAAACTAATACCATGTGTGAAGTGAATATAACAATTGTGATACATGTATGAGTACTGTGCTGTTTCAACAAAGCCACTTTTTCATCTTTACCTAGTTTTAGTAGCAGAAGGATTATTAGAGAAAATGTGTTGTTCTCATTAAACAGCGTGGTTGTCATAGATGCTGCATGGTTGTCATAGAAGTTGTGTGGGTGTCATAGAAACTGAATTGTTGCTAGAACTATGTTTTGTTTGTCATAGAAACAGCATTGTTGCTATTTGAAATAGCAGATTATCAATGGTTGTTATAGAAACAGCGTTGTTGGCATTTGAAATAGCAGAATATTAATGGTTGTCAGAGAAATTGCATTGTTGATGTAGAAACACAATGGGTGCTATAGAAACAGGACTGGGATTACATGGCTGCATGCAAACGCGAGCTAAACCAGCTATCCTGATCTATGTATATGACATATATACAAGTTTTATGCATTTTTCTTTTTATGTCCATCCATAATGGCAAGTAACATGGCATATAATATAAACATGTACAAGTTAATAATAATAATAATAATAATAATAATAATAATAATAATAATAATAATAATAATTATTATTATTATTATTATTATTATTATTATTATTTAGTTGGGTAGTATATATACTAATTGGTTAGCTTATAAGCATTGTAGTTATTTCGCTTGTCAAATGTACAATACAGCTCATACATAAGTTTCCAAAACAAATACAGAAACATGTTTGTTAGTACAATTTTGAATACGATGTAAGAAATGTTCTGTTGAATAGTTTGGGCTTAAAAATTGGAAGTTATTGTGACTAGGCAGCAATTCACCTTTCCAGAGTATCCATCTATCATATGATCCCTATGACGTCACAATCAGCTCAGCGCGTGTATGATGACGTCACAATCATTAAGTCACAAAGGCTTCCATATAGACTGTCATAAAATCTCAAACAGTCTGACGCGTTGTATGAATTGTATGTCTTTGTAATTCTTTGCTATTTAATAAACATGCTGTTGAATATTTTGAAACTAATTTGACTTGGCGCTGCTGCTACCTTAGGCAGCAATAGCACCCAGTCAAATACGTTTCAAAATATTCAACAGCTTACCTGTGTAGTTTTTTGGAAATTGATAGTCAGGGTGTTCAGAGATCGATTGGTCACAACACGAGCGAGGTGTGGTTGGAGCTTAGCTAGAGATGGGTGGGGCATAGCTAAAACCGGAAAGGTCAATTGCTTCCAATTAAATTAAGTCCAAGTTATCTCACAATACCTTTTGCTTTGTTTTGGGAACATCTAAAATTATTTCTCAGCTGTACTGTTGATATTGTATAGGTTCTCGTGGTTTCTTCGTCTTGCTGCTGTTACAATAATTTGGAATAAATATGCTGGTCTAATATAGGAGCAGCGAATAACATAATATGTATAAGCAGCTAATAATAGAACCGCGAAGCACCACAAGAACCAACGTGGGACCAAAATGGGCCACTCCAGTTTATCCAGTCACCATTTGACATCATAATCAACTAAGTAACATGCACGATGACATTATAATTAATTGTGCCATGAATGACCCGATTTAGTCTGTCTTTAACACTTAATAGCCTAACACATTGTATGAATCGTATGTTTTTACCATTTAATGAACGGTCTGTTGAAAATTTTGCAATTAATTTGACTTGGCACTTTTACTGCCATAGGCAGCAACAGCATGCAGTTAAATCAGTTTCAAAATACTTAACAGCTTACCTGCATAGTTTTCATGAAATTGATAGTCAGGGCATTCTGGAACCGACACGGCTCGAAGTGTGGGTGGAGCTTGGCTAGAGGTTGGCGGGCCATAGCTAAAACTGGAAAGGTCCATTGAGACCAAGTAAAACCTTTGCAAGATCATAAGCCAACATTGAAATAAACAGAATTCGTACGATTCCAGTCAATCTTAAAGTATTGTAAGTGCACGAGGAAACAATTTCAACAGAATCAATGACGACAAATTTATGCTGATAAAACAGCCATAGCCAAAGAAATCTGAGATAGGCAAATACATAGTTTTGATTTTATTAATAAGCATTCTTTCTTGGTGTACACGTTAATGTCGTCTGCCCATACGCTAGCGACTAAGCAAATTATAGCGTTAATATGCCCCTGAAACGTATCCTTAAATTACCTAAACACAGTTAAATGAATTACCTTAATTTATATGGAATGAAATTATCATATATAAAGATTTATTTCATTTCATGACATCGTGGTACATAATCTATACCTCCAAAAGTATAAAATTTTCATAATCTTTTGGTCAAGCATTCTTGTGTGAATTTATCCATTTAACCTGATCATTGTAAAGACGGCCAACAACGGTCTCTGCAATGATCATGAGGAATATTCATTTGCAGGTCAGGAAAATACTTTTTTTTATTTACCACATGCATGACTGGCTCGATAACCGAGCCAGTCATTCCAGTTTGTAAAGTTTCAATAATAGTCTTAGGAAAATACATTGATTTTCATAACCGAATCTTATCAATAAAGTGTTACACCTTCACGATATGCTCGTTATAATGTAGATTGCATTACAGTATGATGCATTTACAGTTTCGGAAGACCGGTACGTGTCCAGATGCTCTGATACAGCTCCAGTTTCGGAAGGCTGGTATGCGTCCAGATGTTCTGATGCAGCTACAGTTTCGGAAAGCTGGTATGTGTCCAGATGTTCTGATGCAGCTACAGTTTCGGAAAGCTGGTATGTGTCCAGATGTTCTGATGCAGCTACAGTTTCGGAAAGCTGGTATGTGTCCATATGTTCTGATGCAGCTACAGTTTCGGAAGGCTGGTATGTGTCCAGATGTTCTGATGCAGCTACAGTTTCGGAAAGCTGGTATGTGTCCATATGTTCTGATGCAGCTACAGTTTCAGAAGGCCGGTATGTGTCCATATGTTCTGATGCAGCTACAGTTTCGGAAAGCCAGTATGTGTTCATATGTTCTGATGCAGCTACAGTTTCGGAAAGCTGGTATGTGTCCATATGTTCTGATGCAGCTACAGTTTCAGAAGGCCGGTATGTGTCCAGATGTTCTGATACAGCTACAGTTTCGGAAGGCTGGTATGTGTCCAGATGTTATGATCCAGCTACTGTTTCGGAAGGCCGGTATGTGTCCTGATTTTCTGATGCAGCTACAGTTTCGGAAGGCTGGTATGTATCCAGATGTTCTGATGCAGCTACAGTTTCGGAAGGCTGGTATGTGTCCAGATGTTTTGATGCAGCTACAGTTTCGGAAGTCTGGTGTGTGTCCAGATGTTATGATGTAGCTACAATTTCAGAAGGTTGGTATGTGTCAAGATGTTCTGATGCAGCTACAGTTTCAGAAAGCGGGTAGGTGTCCAGCAGATGTTCTGATGTGGCTACAATTTCGGAAGGCTGGTATGTGTCCAGATGTTCTGGTGTAGCTACAGCTTCGGAAGGCCGGTATGTGTCCATATGTTCTGGTGCAGCTACAGTTTCAAAAGGCTGGTATGTGTCCAGATGTTTTGATGCAGCTACAGTTTTGGAAGGCCGGTGTGTGTCCAGATGTTATGATGTAGCTACAGTTTCGGAAGGCTGGTGTGTGTCCAGATGTTCTGTTGCAGCTACAGTTTCGGAAGGCTGGTATGTCTCCAGATGTTCTGATGCAGCTACAGTTTCGGAAGGCTGGTATGTGTCCAGATGTTCTGATACAGCTACAGTTTCCGAAGGCTGGTATGTGTCCAGATGATCTGATGCAGCTACCGTGTTGAGATCGATCGATCCTTGAACTCTTTGACAGAAAACTATAAAGGCATGCTGTTGAATATTTTGAAACTAATTTAACTGGGTGCTGTTTCTGCCTACGGCAGCAACAACACCCAGTCAGATTAGTAGCAAAATATTCAAAAGCATGTTTATTAAATAGTAAAGACACACAATTCATACAGCAATACTTAGCCTGTCACCAATTATGCATTCATGATGAACATAACTACATCATTCATGAGGTAGTTTATTATCACGTCATCATACATGTTAGATGGGTAAATTGGAAAGGGCCGTTCCCCTCCTTTCTCAATGTATGTTCATTTGCATATTTAGCACGATTTTTTAAATGTTTACAACTAGAATGACTGCCTCGGTTATCGATCCAGTTATTTCAGTGATAAGCCTTCAAAAATACTCTTCTCTTGGGCTGCAAATATCCATTTAAAAAATAAAGCTCAACAACTGGTGTGGGTCAGCTTGACTAGTTAATAACTATTGTTTTCCTCTTATAGTGTGGATCTAACACATGACCTCATGCTTACATATTGTTATAGTGTGGATTTAACATATGAACTCATGCTTACATATTACATATCACAGTTATATGAATACCCTTTATCCACAGAGAGAATTAATGTTATTATTTAAGCAATCGTACAGAATATGCAATAATTAGAACACACCTTTTACGTTGATTATGAAATGTCTCGATCAGTGAGTTATATTATTAGTTACACCATCGTTTTGCCTGGGTGGGTGGGGGAGGGGGGGGGGCGAGGTACAGACTGTTACCACAGTGCAAATGTTGTATTATTATATTGTACCATGGCAAAACATTGGTATAGCAAATTTATTACCACTCAGACGTCAGCGAAAGAGAGAGAGAGAGAGAGAGAGAGAGAGAGAGAGAGAGAGAGAGAGAGAGAGAGAGAGAGAGAGAGAGAGAGAGAGAGAGAGAGACAGAGAGAGAGAGAGAGAGAGAGAGAGAGAGAGAGAGAGAGAGAGAGAGTGGGGGGGGGGGAAACTTTATCTTAGCTTAAATATTGCCAATTTTCAACACTTATGACGTTATTTTCTGAATACAGCATCACTTATGACGTCATGACTTGCTATTGTTACATTATACTTAATCTGCACATAATGGCTAAAACATGATATTCGTGTGGGGGGGGGGTCTACCGTGTAGTATTGCCGTCACGTGAGGGAAATACTGAATCATACCTCACTGATCTTAACCAACCAAATAACACCATATGCTCATGTGACACTACTGAGGTGTACAAAACATTCATACCTAAGTGTAAATTATAGAAACACCTGGCAAGCTGCTGACAGTTTTAACATAGATTTACTGGAAGCTGGTACTGCTTCATGCCCCAGACCATAACCACTTCCAGTGAAATTATTTTCAAAATCCATACCAGGCTAAGCATGCCTATGTGCATGGTAAAGATGAGACATGGATACTGAACCTACATTATTATTATTATTATTATTATTATTATTATTATTATTATCCGACAACTGTGATTCAACAAGTCATTTATAATTTTGATACCATTCCATGAAAACATCAAGCCTGTAACACACAAGCTCGCCAATAATGGCATGTGTAGTGGCTTTTAGAAAATGTCCATTTGCAAAACAATAGATAACAATTTTGAAAATTTGAAAATATGGCCCTAATGCCAATGATTTATGACTTTATACTTTAATTTATTTTTTAATATGCTACGAATATATGTTAAAATTTAGAACAATAAGGAGAACCAATACTTTTTACATATTTTTTGTAACTCGCAACTGGTATACCTCTGTTTGTCTGTCAGTCTGTCTGTCTGCCTGGCCGACAAATCTTTGATGCTTTGACAAGGCTGCCAAAGTCGCAATCATAACGATCAGTATTGTTTTTAAGTGACCAAACAAATGACGTTTCAAATCATAGAGAAATTTGTGAATCTTAGCGTACAACATATATTACATCACAGATTCTCGATTTAGCCGGAGAGAAAATGGTGGCGTGCGGATTATTGTGATATCAACACAGGAGCACAGCAGAAGTAAAGGGGTGTTGTAGACACGCTTTTTGATTAGCCCTCGTGTGTTTCGAAGGCTAATCAAAAAGTGCGTCTATCACACCTCTTTACTACTCACATTGGAATATAACTAACCTGTATTTATGTGCCAATCTCTAACAATAATAATATATGCCATTTGTAGCGATTTGGGTATCACTTTAACAACAACAAAAACAATCTAGTATTTTACATACATAATTATTAGTCTAGCTCCTGGTCATTTCTAGACACACCATAAATGTACAATATGTAGATAGTAAATCATGAATGTTTGTCTCGTGTCTTGTTAGTGTCGCATTGGACATCCTTGCTATCTGTAGGTGTATCGCTGTACGTGTATTTAAATGCCATCTTGTGTGGACCATTATGTATCAAAAGGCCGTCGTCACTTTGTACACAGGGTTTATCTGCTGAAAAATAGCAAACAATAAATCGTGGGTGTATTATAAGTTTCGTACAACTTCTCCATACAATTTATGAGACCAATCCAATGTGTCAATTTAGAACATGTGGTCTAATGATTTACGTCACAACGCGTCACCGTTCCTCTGACGTCTTCCGTGATGTCAACGCAATGGTCTGACCTGTCAGTCAAGTACCCTGATAACGCAGCTTACTGGGCCGATGCCGGGCCGATACTGGGCCGATACTGAAATTATCGGCACGGTATCGACCCGGCATCGGCCCAGTAAGCTGCGTTATCTGGGTATTTGATGTCAGAAGCAAAATACGTCCATGTTAGCTGACGATCAGATGACATATGACAGACACAAAAGGGATAATAGTCCGACACTAACCGGCGAAGTTGTATGTTTCTGCTGAATTTACAACTTAACCCCTCTTGTGTCAACTTTTTCCGTGAATAGTCAAACTGACCAAAAACAACTGTGCCAGTCATTCTAGTGGTAAATCTTCAAAAATACACTCCTTTCGGCCTGTAGATAGACACTGACTAAGTAAAAACTTTAATTTTCTTTGCCATTACCCATTTAATGGTCAAGTCGGTGAAAAAGATTCAGTGGTATATTTACAAAAATGCTCTTCTAAAATCCAAATATCGTTAAAAATATTGACCATCAAAATGTTTAATTAATATATCAAGTAGTATTTTGAGTGCTGTGAGGCGCTGTTTGTCACAAGACGGGTTAAACGCATTTCTTTGAATATTTTGGAAACTAATTTGCCTCAGTTGTTGCTACTATTGACAGTAAGAGCTCCAAGTTAAATTAGTTTAAAAAATTCAACAGTTTATTTTGAAATTGAGATTCTGGGAATTCGTGATTCAAAGTGTTAAGATCAAGAAAAATTGCATACAAAGTGGGCGGGGCTTAGGTAGAAATGGGTGACGTTTAGGCAGAAATTGATTCCTCTCTTCTAAACGTTGACTCCATGGTCATGTGTCTGAGTCCGTGGGTCGATGTATTGAGGGACAGATTCACTTTTATCTTACGTACATCTGTCTTTGAGGGACACATGCGTGTGGTTCTATAACCACCTGTGTTAAGGAACTACGACAATTTGGCCTCATAGGCTAGTCACAATAGCATTATTAAATGACCTGGCCGTTAAACACAGATGCTACCATCTCTCGGCGATATTGAATTGGGCTGATAGCGTTACCGGTGTGGTCTATAATGGGACAGTTGAATTCTATGACATGTTGTATTCTCAACCCTGACTGTGTTTTATGATGTGACTGTTTTTTTCTATTCTGTACTGCCTGTGTTCTCTAACGCCACTGCTGTGTTCCGTGACATCATTGCTGTGTTCCATCATCCATGACGTGACTGGTGGGTTTTGTGTTTTGTAGCCCAACTACTTCGTTATATAAGCGTGAATAGTGTGATTTGCTGTTTAATTGTGGCTGGTCTGTTCTGTGGCAGGAAAACGGTGAATGGTCTATATTACCATTGGCGTGTTCTATGACGTGACTGTCGGTGTGATCTATGATGTGACTGCTAGTGTGTTCTCCGACGTGACTGCTAGTGTGTTATATGACGTGACTGTTAGTGTATTCTATGACGTTACTGCTAGTGTGTTCTACGACGTGACTGCTAGTGTATTATATGACGTGACTGTTAGTGTATTCTATGACGTTACTGTTAGTGTGTTCTATGACGGGACTGCTAGTGCGTTCTATGACGTGACTGCTAGTGTGTTCTATGACGGGACTGCTAGTGTGTTATATGACGTGACCGTTCTTGTGTTATATGGCTTGACTGTTAGTGTGTTATATGACGTGACTGTTAGTGTATTCTATGACGTGACTGCTAGTGTGTTCTATGACGTGATTGCTAGTGTGTTCTATAACGTGACTGCTAGTGTGTTGTATAACGCGACTGCTAGTGCGTTATATGACATGACTGCTAGTGTGCTCTATAACGTGACTACTAGTGTGTTATATGACGTGGTTCTTAGTGTGTTATCTGATGTGACTGTTAGTGTGTTCTCTGCCATGTCTGCTACTGTATTCTATGATGCAACTGTTCGTGTGTTCCATGTCGTTACTGCTAGTATGTTCGATGACGTGCCTGCTCGTGTGTTCTATGATGTGATTGCTAGTGTTGTCTATGATGCAACTGTTAGTGTGTTCTATGTCGTGACTACCAGTGTGTTCTATGATGTGACTGCTAGTGTGTTCGATGATGTGCATGATAACGAATTATATGACGTGACTGCTAGTGTGATCTATAACGCGACTGCCCGTTTGTTCTATAATGGGAATGTTAGTGTGTTCTATGACGTGACTGTTGGTGTGTTTTATGCTGTGACTGCTAGTGTGTTCTATGATATGATTGCTAGTGTATTCTATGACGTGACTGCTAGTGTGTTCTATGACACGACTGCTAGTGTGTTTTATGACGTGGCTGCTCGTGTGTTCTATAACGCGACTGCTAGTGTGTTCTATGACGTGACTGCTAGTGTGTTCTATAATGAGACTGTTAATGTGTGCTATGACGGGACTATTAGTGTGTTCTATAGTGAGACTGCAGCTGTGTTCTATAATGTGACTGTTACTGTGTTATATGACGTGACTGCTAGTGTGTTCTATGACGTGACTGCTAGTGTGTTATATGATGCGACTGTTAGTGTGTTCTATGGCGTGACTGTTAGTGAGTTCTAGGACGTGACTGTTGGTGCGGTTTATGCTGTGACTGCTAGTGTGTTCTATGACGTGACTGTTGGTGTGTTCTATGACGTGACTGTTGGTGCATTTTATGATGTGACTGCTAGTGTCTTCTATGACGTGACTATTGGTGTGTTGTATGATATGGTTGCTAGTGTGTTCTATGACGTGACTGCTAGTGCATTCTATAATGAGACTGTCAATGTGTTCTATAACGTGACTGCTGGTGTGGTCTATGACGTGACTGCTAGTGTTTTCTATGATGTGACTGCTAGGGTGTTCTATAACGCGACTGCTAGTGTGTTCTATGACGTAACTGCTAGTGTGTTCTATGACGTGACTGCTCGTGTGTTCTATAATGTGACTGTTAGTGTGTTCGATGATGTCACTGCTAGTGTGTGTTATACTGTAACTGTTAGTGTGCTCTATGTCGTGACTGTCAGTGTATTCCATGACGTGACTGGTAGTGTGTTCTATGCTGTGACTGTTAGTGTGTTCTGTGACGTGACTGTTGGTGCGTTTTATGCTGTAACTGCTGTGACTGCTAGTGTGTTATATGATGTGACTGCTGGTGTGTTCTATAATATGACTGCTAGTCTGTTCTATAATATGACTGCTAGTGTATTCTATGACGTGACTGGTGGTGTGTTCTATGACGCGACTGCTGGTGTATTATATGGTGCAACTGTTAGTGTGTTCTATGCCATGTCTGCTAGTGTGTTCGATGATGTGCATGATAACGAATTATATGACGTGACTGCTAGTGTGATCTATAACGCGACTGCCCGTTTGTTCTATAATGGGAATGTTAGTGTGTTCTATGACGTGACTGTTGGTGTGTTTTATGCTGTGACTGCTAGTGTGTTCTATGATATGATTGCTAGTGTATTCTATGACGTGACTGCTAGTGTGTTCTATGACACGACTGCTAGTGTGTTTTATGACGTGGCTGCTCGTGTGTTCTATAACGCGACTGCTAGTGTGTTCTATGACGTGACTGCTAGTGTGTTCTATAATGAGACTGTTAATGTGTGCTATGACGGGACTATTAGTGTGTTCTATAGTGAGACTGCAGCTGTGTTCTATAATGTGACTGCTACTGTGTTATATGACGTGACTGCTAGTGTGTTCTATGACGTGACTGCTAGTGTGTTCTATGATGCGACTGTTAGTGTGTTCTAGGACGTGACTGTTGGTGCGGTTTATGCTGTGACTGCTAGTGGGTTCTATGACGTGACTGTTGGTGTGTTCTATGACGTGACTGTTGGTGCATTTTATGATGTGACTGCTAGTGTCTTCTATGACGTGACTATTGGTGTGTTGTATGATATGGTTGCTAGTGTGTTCTATGACGTGACTGCTAGTGCATTCTATAATGAGACTGTCAATGTGTTCTATAACGTGACTGCTGGTGTGGTCTATGACGTGACTGCTAGTGTTTTCTATGATGTGACTGCTAGGGTGTTCTATAACGCGACTGCTAGTGTGTTCTATGACGTAACTGCTAGTGTGTTCTATGACGTGACTGCTCGTGTGTTCTATAATGTGACTGTTAGTGTGTTCGATGATGTCACTGCTAGTGTGTGTTATACTGTAACTGTTAGTGTGCTCTATGTCGTGACTGTCAGTGTATTCCATGACGTGACTGGTAGTGTGTTCTATGCTGTGACTGTTAGTGTGTTCTGTGACGTGACTGTTGGTGCGTTTTATGCTGTAACTGCTGTGACTGCTAGTGTGTTATATGATGTGACTGCTGGTGTGTTCTATAATATGACTGCTAGTCTGTTCTATAATATGACTGCTAGTGTATTCTATGACGTGACTGGTGGTGTGTTCTATGACGCGACTGCTGGTGTATTATATGGTGCAACTGTTAGTGTGTTCTATGCCATGTCTGCTAGTGTGTTCTATGATGCAACTGTTCGTGTGTTCCATGTCGTTACTGCTAGTGTGTTCGATGACGTGCCTGCTCGTGTGTTCTATGATGGGATTGCTAGTGTATTCTATGATGCAACTTTTAGTGTGTTCTATGTCGTGACTGCCAGTGTGTTCTATGGTGTGACTGCTAGGGTGTTCGATGATGCGCATGATAGCGAGTTATATGACGTGACTGCTAGTGTGATCTATAACGTGACTGCCAGTGTGTTCTATAATGGGACTGTTAGTGTGTTCTATGACGTGGCTGCTCGTGTGTTCTATAACGCGACTGCTAGTGTGTTCTATGACGTGACTGTTTGTGTGTTCTATAATGAGACTGCTGGTATGTTTTATGCTGTGACTGCTAGTGTGTTCTCTGATATGATTGCTAGTGTATTCTTTGACGTGACTGCTAGTGTGTTCTATGACGCGACTCCTAGTGTGTTATATGACGTGGCTGCTCGTGTGTTCTATAACGCGACTGCTAGTGTGTTCTATGACGTGACTGTTTGTGTGTTCTATAATGAGACTGCTGGTGTGTTCTATGATGTGACTGCTAGTGTGTTATATGACGTGACTGCTAGTGTGTTCTATGACGTGACTGCTAGTGTATTCTATGATGCGATTGTTAGTGTGTTCTATGACGTGACAGCTTCTGTGTTCTATGGTGTGACTGCTAGTCTGTTCTATGATGTGACTGCTAGTGTGTTCTATGATGTCACTGCTAGTGTATTCTATGATGTCACTGCTAATGTGTTCTATGTCGTGACTGCCATTGTGTTATATGATGTGATTGCCAGTGTGTTCTATGACGTGACTGTTAGTGGGTGCTATGCTGTGACTGTTAGTGTGTTCTATGACGTGATTGTTGGTGCGGTTTATGCTGTGACTGCTAGTGTGTTCTATGCCGTGACTGTTGGTGCGTTCTATGACGTGACTGTTGGTGCATTTTATGCTGTGACTGCTAGTGTGTTCTATGACGTGACTATTGGGGTGTTCTATGATACGGTTGCTAGTGTGTTCTATGACGTGACTGCTAGTGTGTCATATGACGTGACTGCTAGTGCATTCTATAATGAGACTGTCAGTGTGTTCTATAACGTGACTGCTAGTGTGTTCTATGACGTGACTGCTGGTTTGGTCTATGACGTGACTGCTAGTGTTTTCTATGATGTGACCGCTCGTGTGTTCTATAATGTGACTGTTAGTGTGTTCGATGATGTCACTGCTAGTGTGTTCGATGACGCGCCTGCTCGTATGTTCTTTGATGTGACTGCTAGTGTATTCTATGATGCAACTCTTAGTGTGTTCTATGTCGTGACTGCCAGTGTGTTCTATGATGTGACGGCTAGTGTGTTCGATGATGTGCATGATAGCGAGGTATATGACGTGACTGCTAGTGTGTGATCTATAACGCGACTGCCAGTGTGTTCAATAAAGGGACTCTTAGTGTGTTCTATGACGTGACTGTTGGTGTGTTTTATGCTGTGACTGCTAGTGTGTTCTATGATATGATTGCTAGTGTGTTCTATAACGTGACTGCTATTGTGTTCTATGACGCGACTGGTAGTGTGTTATTTGACGTGGCTGCTCGTGTGTTCTATGACGTGCCTACTAGTGTGTTCTATGCCGTGACTGCTAGTGTGTTCCATAATGCGACTGCTAGTGTGTTCTATGACGTGACTGCTTGTGTGTTCTATGATCTGACTGCTAGTGTGTTATATGACGTGCCTACTAGTGTGTTCTATGCCGTGACTGCTAGTGTGTTCCATAATGCGACTGCTAGTGTGTTCTATGACGTGGCTGCTCGTGTGTTCTATGACGTGCCTACTAGTGTGTTCTATGCCGTGACTGCTAGTGTGTTCCATAATGCGACTGCTAGTGTGTTCTATGACGTGACTGCTTGTGTGTTCTATGATGTGACTGCTAATGTGTTCTATGATATGACTGCTTGTGTATTCTATGATGTGTCTGATAGTGTGTTCTATGATGTGACTGCTAGTGTGTTCTATGATATGACTGCTTGTGTATTCTATGATGTATCTGCTAGTGTGTTCGATGATGTCACTGCTAGTGTGTTCTATGTTGTAACTGTTAGTGTGTTCTATCTCGTGACTGCCAGTGTGTTCCATGATTTGACTGTTAGTGTGTTCTATGCTGTGACTGTTAGTATGTTCGGTGACGTGACTGTTGGTGCGTTTTATGCTGTGACTGCTGTGACTGCTCGTGTGTTCTATGACGTGACTGTTGGTGTGTTCTATGACGTGACTGTTGGTGCGTTTTATGCTGTGACTGCTAGTGTGTTCTATGACGTGACTGCTGGTGTGGTCTATGACGTGACTGCTAGTGTGTTCTATAACGCGACTGCTAGTGTGTTCTATGACGTGAATGCTAGTGTGTTCTATGACGTGACTGCTCATGCACTCTATAATGCGACTGTTAGTGTGTTCGATGATGTCACCGCTAGTGTGTTCTATGCTGTAGATGTAACTGCCAGTGTGTTCTATGGTGCGACTTCTAGTGTGTTCGATGATGTGACTGCTAGTGTGTTCTATGACGTGACTGCTAGTATGTTCTATGATGTGACTGCTAGTGTGTTCGATGATGTGACTGCTAGTGTGTTCTATGACGTGACTGCTAGTATGTTCTATGATGTGACTTCTAGTGTGTTCGATGATGCGACTACTAGTGTGTTCTATGACGTGACTGCTAGTATGTTCTATGATGTGACTGCTAGTGTGTTCGATGATGTGCCTGATAGTGAGTTATATGACGTGACTGCTAGGTTGTTCTATGACGTGACAGCCAGTATGGTTTATGACGCGACTGCTAGTGTGTTCTATGACGCGACTGCTAGTATGTTATATGACGTGACTGCTAGTGTGTTATATGACGCGTGTCTGCCATTGTGTTCTATGCAGCGACCATTGTGCTTTGTGGAGTGGTTACTATGTAATGCCAAGACAATCCTTTTTTACAGAACATGACAATTCTTTCCCAATGACTAGAGTACCACTTTCACAGGACATAAAATAATATTTCTGTGCAATTTCCCCAGCATGCAAGTCTAGGATTCCACGTTCGGTGCACCGCCATATAACTTTAGTTTATTGTCTGCACTGATTGGGATTTCTCAACCAAAATGGCCCTTTAACTCTTCATTTGTTAGCCACCCCTCAAGGTGTAAATAAGTAGTACATATTCACGACAGTATGGCGACAGCTCCCAGTAAAATAACTTTCAAAATATTCAAGAATACGTTTATTAAATTGTAAATCCACCAAAGACATACGACGGAGTTATGATACAACATTCTGACTGTGACATCAGCCTACATATGACGTATTAGATCATGACGTCATATACTTGAGGACCATATCACATCCATTATTGTTTGGACTTTGAGATCAAATGATAGTTGCTATTTGAGACAAATGATCCTGAGATAACCGGCCATGAAGAACCGTCAGATATTTGCCAACACGGTGATTACTCAAGCACACAGATCCTATATCGGTATCATAGCCAGCACGCATATGCGCATAGTCGCGCAAGCAAAATACGTGTTATAAACGATAAAAGGAAAATTGGCACGTGTGCGTATGTGTGTGTGTGTGCATTCATGTGTGCCTAATATAAGTGCACGAGTGCGCACGCACGGCCGTGGGATGCCAGATGGATGCCATGGGGGCAATGGGTCTGCTATCACTATCCACAGAAATTATTAAAAATGTACTTCTAATACAAGAGCAATATTCAGAAGTCCGAGACGCGATGATGGTTATTGCTCAGAGTGCCCTATTCTTTTTCTATAGGCCTGTTAACTGATGGTGTATTTCCGGGTCTAGCCCGATTGTTAAATACATAAAACAATGTTATTGTTTTACGACAAATGTGACGTCATAGACACTCACTTATAATGTAATAAAGCAAAATACACACTTCGGGGTTACGAATCACGCGCATTGTCCTCATACCTAACAAGCCCATGGGAGGACCCGTCTTCACCCATGAGACCCATAAAGGAGGAACAGGCTGTCCAGCGTGCGTGTGTGCCTTCTGTTTGACACTGATAGCCTTGCACGTGACTTTAAATAGATTCTTAGCATTACAATGGACCTTTCCATTTTAGCTATGCCCCGCCCATCTCTAGCTAAGCTCCGCCAACACCTTGCTCGTGTTGAGATCGATCGATCTCTGAACTTCCTGACTATCAATTTCCAGAAAACTATACAGGTAACCTGCCTATGGCAGCAACAGTGCCCAGTGAAATTAATTTCAAAATATTCAACAGCATGTTTCTTAAGTAGCCCAAACATACAAGTCGTACAACGTGTCGGGCTATTAAGCGTTAAAGACGGGCTTAATCGAATCATTCATGACGTCATGATTATGACACCATAATACACATCATCATACACGTCGCGTAGTTGATTATGGTAGCTTAGCATCGAGGAAATAAAGGCCATTTTATTTGATTTTTGTCAACACACGTCATGATTTCGCTGTGCGGAAACTATGCTCAGGGGTTAGCGCATTGAAGTTCTTAGCCATCGAACATGGGTGTGTCTCTGAACGGGACTATCGGGAGGTACTCATAATGGACTAGGATAAACACAGTCCAGAAATGATCTGAACGAGCCCTCAAAAGTACCGACTAATGGACGGCTTCTGCATTTTATCCTAGATACATTTATTAGAAAGGGGGAATTTGGATATGATCGACTGAGACGTCAGTATATCGTCAGTCTTTGCAATAATCGATTATATTTTGATTCAACTTAAAATGCCAACGTTCTTTATCAGCTTTCAGCGACACGGCTTCAAAGTCTACTATTAATGGTGGAATGATTGCTATCAAACTATTGAGCCTACAAACAGTTACCACGATTTTGAACTAATTGAAGTAAGTGATGAATGACGTTTATATTCTAATATAGGATCTTTTAACCGTTTAATGGTCAAGGCGGTCAAAACTGGCATCGGCATCGGTCATTTGACAAGGGCCGTTTGCTGGTTAAATATAAACTATTTTTTAAATTTTACCAATGGAAAGACAGGATTGGCAACCGAGATAGTGATTCCAGTGGCGCATTTTGAAAGATAGAATTGTATTGGCTTGCAAATGTACATTGACTCAGGAAAACACCTGCTTTTCGTGACCAATCTCGAGGATTAAAGGTGCATATTCACAGCAGAATGGTTCAAAATAAAATTGTTAAAATTATATCCATTTAAAGACTTAAATGGTATGCCTAGATGTACTGGAACGAAATAAATCTTAGCATATGATGATTTCATTACGTATAAATTAATATAATTTTTTAAGTTGTCAAATTGAATTACAGGTACGAGTCTCTAATTCAGATTCACAACTAAACCTACGAAATTTATTTATATAGAATGAAATCATCATATGTTAAGATTTTTTTTGTTTCATCACATTGAGGTACACAATTTAAGGCTCTAAGAGTATACAATTTCACCACTTTTATTTTCCAGCATTTTGGTGTGAATATGCACCATTAAATAATCAATAATATATCAATCAAATCACGTGAGCAGCGAAGTAACATTGTCACAGTAGCTATAGAAAGCTTCTCCCACGACAAGCAAGGCGTATGTATATATTCCAACACCGTACATAATAGAAGGGCGTCAATGCTAGCTATGCCACGCTCATTTCTAGCTAATCCCCACCCATATCTAGCTATAGCCCGCCCATTTGTATTGAAGCACCATCACTCAGTTCCCGTTCTGGCATCGATCGAAACCTGGATTCCCAGAATCTCAATATCAAGGTAACTATACAGGTAAGCTTTTGACTATTTTCGAATTTGACTGGTTGCTGTTGCTGTTTATTCCACAGACTGTTTATTAAATAGCAACGACATACAATTCGTACATTTAATCGCTTATTCAATGCTCATGACGGAGCTAGATACGTTATGCATTATTCATTTTGATTGTGGCGTCAGATTGTTACTTGAGTAACAGATCGGTTCTACCCATTAGTGGGCATGTGAATCAATTAGATTTGGATTCATTCTTCTTTGTGACATTAATATTCGTTATTTTCTTGCTCATATAAATTCAAAATGAAAGGAAGTGAGCAATAACATTGCGAAAAATTACTTCAGCCATGAAAGTGTCAGCAATCTCATCTGGAAAGGGGATTAAAAGTGGCCTCTTGTTAGTTCAGTGTAGCAGACTCGGAAAATGAAAAGAGGATTGTTAGTGAACAGACCTAATACGCATGCGTGCATGCTACTACGCTCATGCGTCAACAAAGAAACAACGGAAATCACAACCACGAACACTACAGGCAGTTTAGCATTCAATAATTTTATTTCAAACCATGTCAATACGTGTTATATACAAATAAAATGACATGCTCGTCAATAGTCATAATATGTATGTTCTATGTTACAGCAAACACATGCCTAATAACGATGACAAACAATGAGAGCTATTAATTGGCAATTGGTTTACAACCCAAATTACATCACAAAGCAGGCATTTTATCTCGAAATTCAACAATTTTCAGTTATGAATTCTAGGCTTCATTTATTAAGCTTTACTTATCGTCAAAGATATTTTGAAAATGATTATTCTGTAGACTGTTATATTTTTACAGCAGCATCGTACTCAGAATAAACATCGTTATTAAACTGATCAGTTTATAATAATCACCATCTACTAATAGAAAACATCAGATATCAAACTCAACCACATTGGTTTAAGCCAATAGAATAGTATTATTGGACTAACTACATTATTGGCATCAAATTTTGTATTTAATTTAAATATCTTAATTTAGTATCACCATTGCTTGAAGTAGAATTCTTTAAATTAACCAAACTAAAGATTATCAATCATCTTACAATAAAGATCACAAGTATATATTATATATTTTTAAAGACCTGTACAATAAAAACAAGCATATCATATAATATATATAACACAAAGCAGTGACACATACACATTAACTAAAATGTTGTTTAAAACTAAAACTAAAATGCTTTTAGGTTTGATTTCAAATTGGTAAATTTAGTAAAAGATCTCAACTCAAGTGGGAGAGTGTTCCACAGTTTCGGTGCCGTTACACTCATGGCGCGGTCACCGTACTGTATCGAGGTTTTCTTGCCATGGATTTATAAGAGAAGGGGGTCAGCTTCACCTCAACGGTACTCTTAGTGCGGTATGAAGGCATTTGAACTTTAATGATATCAGTGAAGTTGCTAGGCGCTGACTCACCGTGACGTATAACCTTGATAATCATGCACACAATTTTGAACAGAATCCGCTGCTCGACTGGGAGCCAGTGAAGCGCTTTGAGTACCGGAGTCATATCCGCATAACGATCTAGTTTACGTCTGGCGACCAGTCTAGCAGCAGAATTCTGTATATGCTGAATTTTTTTGATCTTGTAGTCTTGAAGACCATAGAACAAGCTATTACAGTAATCTAGCTTCGATGTAACAAAACCATACACTAATTTCTCAGTGCTGGCCTGATCCTAAAGATGACGGATTTTTCCTATAAGCCATAGTGAATGAGACGCCCCGTTACATACTTTCTTGATTTGTTCATCCATGAGTCCAGCCGAGTCCATTATCACCCCCAAATCACGAACGGATGCAGATGGAGAAACATACACCTCACGAACACGCGCATCACATGTGGCCACCCGAAGACCCGCTTTCTTGCTGCGTGACGAGAACCAGACTACTTCCGTCTTACCGTCATTCAATGCAAGCAAATTTGCTCGCATCCAATCACGTATCTCCTCAACACGGGCCTCAATACGGCTGACCGTGGCAGCGTCAGGTCATAGGCGTCATAGGCGATGTACAGTTGGGAGTCGTCAGCATAGATCACACCATTTAAACCGTGGCGGGTGATGATGTCCTCAATCGGTGTCATGGATAGGGCAAACAGGACTGGTCCTAAAACCGCGGGGAACTTCAAATTCTAGGGTATGGTCCTCCGACATCACCGACCGTAAAGACACTCTGGGTCCTACCCGCACACACACCCACACACCCACCCACCCACCCATCCACCAACCCACCCATCCACCAACCCACCCAACCACGCACGCACGCACGCACGCACGCACGCACGCACGCACGCACGCACGCACGCACATACATATATATATATATATATATATATATATATCTTGAGAAATTATCAATAAATAATAATCTACGTTTCACAAAAGATTTTAAACTGACATTTGTATAAACGTGCTTACGTCATGCACATACAGAACGTGGAGAAAACGCACACACATACGTACACACGCGCGCGCGCACGCACGCACGCACGCACGCACGCACGCACGCACGCACGCACGCACGCACGCACGCACGCACGCACGCTCAACCACCCACCCACCCACACATATACACACACACCACATACACACGCACACTCACACACCCACACACGCACGCAGACACGCGCGCACGCACGCACGCACGCACGCACGCACGCACGCACGCACGCACGCACGCACGCACGCACGCACGCACGCGTCCGCCTGCCACCCCACCCCCCTGAAAAGCGATGTGAAACCTTGAAAACTGCATTTCTAGAATCTAGATTTCAGGAAGTCGTTAAGCATTTTGAAACTAAATTGACTCCCAGTTATCTGAGGTTGAAACTATTAAACATAATATTTACTAAGTTGAAAATGTATCAAAGGAAATACAATTCCAACACCAGTGGCAGCCTGATCTTCATGACAAAGCTATACATTATGTTGATCGTGACGTCAACTAGGTAATGACATCATTGATTATAGCATCAGATAATGAACCTTTCCACTGTATCCATCCATCATATGACGTCATAATCAACTACGTGACATGTAGAGTGACATCACAATCAATGACATCATTATTATATTAGTACGTCACGGGCGTATAATTGAAGACGGACTATGCGTTGTTGTACGAAATGTATGTCTTTACTGTTTAATAAATATCCTGTTGAATATTTTCATACTAATTTGACTTGCCGCTGTTGCTGTCATAGGCAACAACAGCGCCCAGTCAAATCAGTTACACAATATTCAACAACTAACCTGTATAGTTTTTAGGACATTGATAGTCAGGGCATTCGGAGATCGATCAATCCCAGCATGGCGAACTGTAGGTGGAGCTCAAAATCAAGGGCTCCGGTTGAATAACTCGATGCACTTGACAATGCAATACGATAGAATGGTATAAGTACCATGCACCACTATGATTACTAAAACATCCATCTCCCTGTTTTATAAAAACTATGTCTATAACAAGATTTATTATCCTATCTGAAAATTGTTACACATTACCCCCGCTGCATTATGTATGCAGTGTCTCTCTCAGCTTGTGGATGCAAATGGTATTGACGCTTATGGTTGTGTATGTGATTATGATTATTATGTATGCAGTGGCTATCTTAGATTGTGGAGGCAAATGGTATTGTATCTATTGTATGTGATTATGATTATCCTGGAAGAGCCTCCACGTTATGAGATGGTGGCAATAGGACAAACACAGAATTAACTATGAGGTCAGAATCAGTTATCCAGTGCTACAAGTACTGGGACACCACAGACCACGGAGTTAATTATGAGGTCACAATCAGCTATCCAGTGCTGCGAGTAATGGAACGCCATAGACCAAAACTAATTTGTCTAAGGTAATGGAGGGATCGGTTCCATCACTGGAATGTGTGAATACCATCCGGAGCCACAATTTACTACAGCTACCAGTCATATTTGTTTAAAATGTTCAAGAGTTTACATGTGTAGTGGAATTGAGATACTGAAGAGTTTGGCTTCAAAGTGCCAAATTAGATTCAAACGTGCTGGCAAATTGGGCGGTGCTTAGCTAGGAATGGGTTCTTCTATCGATTAGATAAGTGGTGAAGCGCCCAGGTGGTTGTCATAGAAACATGGGCATGATTATGAAAGTATGTACAATAGTGGATGGTCAAAAGCTAATGAAGCAGTAAATACCAATGAATCGATTTGACCTTTAAAATTAGGAACATGTTAGTTTTAAGTAATTTCTTTCAATGAGGAATTGAACTCGGATAGACACTCGGGCGGTACACTAATAGCTACATAGCCTATGCATGAGCTAATCAAGTCCCGAATTGATGGTTTCGATTTGTCACACATTGTAACAGACTTTTAATATCCCTTTAAGGAAAACGAAACTGTATTGTGGTAAATAATAGTGGTTAATCCTATTTTACTGCTGACATATTCTATGTACGAGGATAGTCCTCTTAATAATGCCAACTGTCATCTGTTAAAATCTATTCCGGCTATTCAGAAATGTGAGACTACAATTCACCTTTCCAGAGTCCCCACCCATCATATGACGTCATAATGAACTGCGTGATGTATACAATGACATCATGATCAATGACGTCATGAATGACGTCGATAAGTACGTCACGAACGGATATTTGAAGACGGTCTATGTGTTGTTGCACAAATTGTTTGCTTTTACTATTTAATAAATATTCTGTTGAATATTTTGAAACTAATTTGACTGGGCGCTGTTGCTGCCATAGGCAGAAACAGCACCCAGTCAAATTAGTTACAAAATATTCAACAGCTTCCCTGTATAGTTTTCAGGAAATTGATAGCTAGGGCATTTGGGGATCGATCAATCACAACACGACAAGGTGTGGGTGGAGCTTAGCTAGTGATGGGCGGGGCATAGCTAAGAATGGAAAGTTCCATTCGCTACCATTTGTTAACGTATGTATGAACATCTATGAGTGATATTAACAGCAATGATATACAATTGGAGTGGTATGCGGTTTGTGATTTGTTTTAGATGATTTAGTCATACCTATATACAATTAGACAAGGCAGGAATACGGTCCAATTATTGCACCATACCCATGACAAAATGGCAGTACTGAACAATACTTAACCAATATGGCATGGCAATAAGGCAGGCCAATATGGCGTACCAATGCATTGCTCCAGTACTGACACGGTAAACCATGTTATCATGGTTCATATTGATTCTATGTAGAGTTACCACCTGGTCTGTGAACAATTATACAATATAAGGATTAATTTCGAACTATGCCCCGCCTATTTCTAGTTAAGCTCTTACCACTTTGTTTGCACATTTGAACGGATTTAACTCTATAAACACTGAATTACCAAAATTCCAGTTTCAAGGAAAATGTAGAGGTAAGCTGTTTAATATTTTGAAAATAATTTGACCTGTCATGTATTCAAGAGAATATTTATTAAATTATAAATTACCCATACATCTAATTCAGGCGCTAATCACGTTTATCCCCCCCCCCCATGGTTGTGACATCAGCTAAAAGTGACATTTTAATTATGGTGATGGATACTTGAGTGACAGACCGAATCCCTCCATTGACAGGTCCCTCTTACATATGCCCTCTATCACAGTGACCTCGGCGTCATGTCATTGATACTTAATGGTACCTACTGATTACCATAAATGTTTATGAAAGGTTAGCTGATGTTAGAATTGGATGCCATGCATTTAATGTTCGTACTTAATTTGCACCCCCCCCCCATCCCCATCCTCACTATTATAAATACATGCATCTGTGAATAAATTGTCAACCGTTTCAGAAAACTGTAGGCCTACAATGGCGGCTTAGCATTGTTGACGCCATTCTAGACATATTAGATGTCGTAGATGTCAAATTGACAGAGTTAGTGAAATGTGATCGGCGGCTTAGCAAACTGTTTTGAGTAAAACTTCTCATGGTCACACCATTTACCATGACTATAATTTTATGCCTAATTTCTCTACTTCAAACTTTTAATATCTCTCAGAAGGTAGCTGTTTGCTTTGAGCAACATGCGCCATTATGAGATGTTTTAATACTGCGGTCAAACATAAAAAGCGATTAGTCCCTGATAACGCACCGTACTGGGCCGATGTTGGGCCTATAATGGATCGATACTGAACGTATCGGCTCAATATCGGCCGAGTAAGCTGCGTTATCTGGGGTAAATTTATACAAAGCACTACACCTATCTAATGCTCTAACAGCGTGCCTTGTATCACCATGCATCAGTCTATAGAGCCTAGCTAGCATTCACACTACACACGATGGATCGCAACTCCAACAAATAAAGTAATGCAAAATAATAGTAATAATAATAATAATAATAATAATAACAATAATAATAATAATAATAATAATAATAATAATAATAATAATAATAATAATAATAATAATAATAATAATTGTTAGTCTCTAAGTAGTAGCAAGGAGGGTGTGAGATGATTTGACTCGGCCATATTGTGATATGATAAAGGTATGCATCCACGTATTAGCATTAATTCTTTGAACAATAGGGGTCAAATACAACATATCTCTTTACAATTCAAGCGCTGTTATGTTGAATATGTTGAGAATTATTTGACTCGGAGCTTCTGGTTCTGCTGCTCTGAAATTAGCTTTGAATTATTCAACAGCTTACTGCTTAATCGTATTGAACATGAGGTTCTATGATTTCAGTGTTCAGAGCGTCAAAGATAACCTACTATACTTCGTACTTACGTATATTATATTTAACTCTTTAGTGTCTAAATTTGGGTCAAGAAAATCAAAATATTTCATTACTGAATGTAAACTTGCAGTTCAAAAGAAAGTTATTTTTCATAATTTACCACTGAAATGACCGATTCCGTTATCGCGGCAGTCACTCCGGTGGTAACATTTCAAAAATAGTCTTATCTTTGCCCGCAAATGGACATTCTGCAAGAGCACTGAAGAAGTGGGTTTTTGCCGTCTTCGTCACGAAAGGGGCAATGCATTCACACCCCCATAGACAACATTAATTTCTTGTGAAATATATATTGACAGTTTTTTGATTTATAAAACCCTATAATTCTGTTAAATTCTGACATTCTATTACATCGCAGTCGCCCGGATGATTATCATTATCGCGATCACGGACACTACTTAAACCAATATTCCCTTTGCACAATTCTTTCTGCTTAGCCATTCTGTTGCGATTCCACATTTTATTCCGTAAAGTCACAAGAAGTACTACCTCAGTCTGTGACAAGAAGAATGACGATGTATGACTCGCCCGTCTCCGGTTCCTGACTCCGGAAACACGGCTTAGCTTGAATCGATACCACTTCTTCTTAATGGCAGCACGGACCTGAACAATACAAGCAGAATGGACCTTTCCATTTTTAGCTATGCCCCGCCCATCACTATCTAAGCTCCACCCACATCTCGCCGTGTTGGGATTGATCGATCCCTAAATGCCCTAGCTATTAATTTCCTGAAAACTAAACACGGAAGCTGTTGAATATTTTGTACCTAATTTGACTGGGTGCTGTTGCTGCCTATGGCAGCAACGGCGCTCAGTCAAATTAGTTGGACAATATTCAACAGAATATTTATTAAATAGTAAAAGCAAACAATTTGTACAACAACGCATAGACCGTCTTCAAATATGCATTCGTGACGTACTTATCGACGTCATTCATGACGTCATTCATTATGATGTCATTGTACACATCACGCAGTTCATTATGACGTCATATGATGGGTGGGTGCTCTGGAAAGGTGAATTACATATGGGAGAGTCTGAGAGACTCAGAGGAGCTAGAATACGAAAAATCAAATGCGAAAATTCATTTACAATGCATGGAACTTATCTGGAATATTTTTAATAAATTGGACTGAGAGCTGTTCCACCTTCCTGTGACATATATGTCTCAATGTGATAGCAACATAAACATGGTTCTAAATATCCATTAGTTTACATATATGGGCGTGTAAAAGATGGCGTTCTTTGACATCAGAGTTGAAAGTGTTGAGACGTATGTAACGGAGGGATCCAATCTGTCACTTATGTTCGTGACAGAGCTAGGTCATTTGATTGTGACGTCTGCTAATAATATAACAAATAGCATATCTTAATTTTGATGCAAGATGCTTAAGTAAAGGATCGGAATACTACATTATAATATATTGAAACTTGTGTAAATTAGTTCATACCCCAATTCTTAAGCAGATCTGATGATGACCACTAGGATTCTAACAGGATAATTCAAAACAGACACATTTTAGCTCTCTGACAACTGCATACCAACAGACAATAATTTCAATGGGAAATAACTCCGGACATACTGAATATTTTGAATACATTTTGACTGAATGTTGTTGGTGGAACAATTTTCAGTCAAATTATTTTCAAAATATTCAGCAGTTTCAGAGTTGACCATAACGAGAAATGTCGTCTGCAGAAATTCATCCCCAATTGTCATCAACCTTGATGTTAACAATGTAGTATAATACGCACCTTAGAACTAACGACACCTCGGCAGCATGATAATTAGAATTAAATAGGTAGTACTGTTTAGATTATCATCAGCGTTAGGTCTAAAATTTAGAACCAACTAGATTTTGTGTTGATGCAGAAATTAGGGCCAATATGTAAACTATTAGAATTTTAACTTATTTACAACCTAATCTGTGATTGAATTCAATGATAGGATCAGCTTACATACCTCTCCATTCAGAAAGCAGTATAGTACAGACACAAATATGCCCTGGAAGAGAGAAAACACACATAGCTAAGCAGAAGGTGGTAAGTCTGGTCTCTATCCTACTTACAAATATGAGTACAGCAGTACTGGTGGTAAGTGTGGCCTATATCGTACTTACAAATATGAGTACAGCAGTACTGGTGGTAAGTGTGGCCTATATCGTACTTACAGATATGAGTACAGCAGTACTGGTGGTAAGTCTGACTTATATCCTACTTTTAAATAGGAATACAACTGGTAAGATGGAAAATAGATCTTACCATTAACACCATCAACACATAAATAGAGCGATTCGACGTCTTAGTATCTGACACCAAATTCAAATATATTACCTATTAGCTGGCGTCACAACCGCAATCAGAATGATGTAGCACCGTTATAAATCTCTAGAAGTCCGACAAAACTGTTATGTCTTGTATCCAAAGGGACTGGAAGCCCATGCATGCCATGAATTCGCAATTTAATGCAGAATTTGTTGAATATTTCGACACTTATTTGTCTGGGAGCTGTTGCTGCCATATTAGTCTTAAAACTTGTGTAGTTAATTTGGAAATTAGATTCAGGGAATTCCGGACGGTTTTTCAAAATCGATTCCAACACGCGCTGAATCAAATAACGCAATGGCATGAGAGACATAAGGCCGGCTTTCACGATCGGATTAATATGATCAGATTTGTAAAATTCGATAAAGTCTTGTTTGCGTTGAATTTGGCTTATCAATCTGACCATGAAGACCAGCCTTTAGACTGGTACCGATGCACTATTGTATCGCTCACTGTTCTGATGATACCCATATCGATAGATAGATGACAATAGAATTGTCATTTAATATCATTTAATATCAAATTTAGATCACGAATGTGGAAAGGTCTGATTTGTACAGTTCTTACTAAATTCAGGGAATACATTTAATAAGAATAAGCAAGGAGTTTGACTGTTTTAAATTTATTGCATCACGTAATTAATTTCAATAATAATTTTCATGTCGATTTTTGTTAATTTCTTATAAGTTTGGATTATTTTTGTTTGTAATGCTTCATTACTAAATAGTAAAGTCATACAGTTCGTTCAGCATGGCACCATACCGTTAAAAGTTCATGACGGACTTAGCTACGGCATTCATTGCGCTTTTTTATTGTGACATCAGCCTACTTGTGACATAATATATTGCGAAATCATATACTTGAGTGGCAGATTGGATTTTTCCATTCAACATAAACACTACTGCATGATCTTCGATCCATCGACTTATTGACGTCAGTGCATCTTTGATGATAAGCATCTTATGGCATCGTGATCTTTCCAACACGGTTTATGAAAAGACGTCTTAACTTCATGACTTGTCAACAGAAATGAGGACACCAATATGACAGTTCTCTATGAAATAACGGGTAGAAAGAACAAGGAACAAGCAAATCGACTGATGGACAGCCTGCCATGTTGAGGACCGGATGAAATAATAACAATAGACAAACGCAATGATATAACAGGTACACTGTGACTGAACTTTGACCAGCAGAATAGTCAAAGGTTGTTACGCAGAGTGGCTGGACTTTGGCCATCAGAATGGTCAATGGTTGTTACACAGAGTGGCTGAACTTCAAAGAGCAGAATGGTCAATGATTGTCACACCGGGTGGATGTACTTTGGACAGCAGAATGGTCAATGATTGGAACACAGATTTGCTGGACTTTGGTGAGCAGAATGGCCAATGGTTGTTACACAGAGTGGCTGGACTTTGGAGAGCAAAATGGCCAATGCTTGCTAAACAGAGTCCCTGTACCTTGGACAGCAGACTGGTCAATGATTGTTAGACAGAGTGGCTGTACTTTAGAGAGCAGAATGGTAAATGATTATTGCATAGAGTGGCTGGACTTTGACCAGCAGAATGGCCAAGGATTGTTACACAGAGTGGCTGTATTTTTGACAGTAGAGTCGTCAATGATTGCTATACAGTGTGACTGTACCTTGGATATAAGAATCATCAATGATTGTTACCTGTGAAGGGTGAAGGATGGCATTTGTGACGTGATATGCAGTTTTCAGTGGGCCTTGATCAGGCGGCTTGATTAAGAAGAACAGATTTGTTATTCCTAACAACGGGATCAGGATTATAGTTGCTTTTATCGCCTTGCTGTAATAATAATAATAATAATAATAATAATAATAATAATAATAATAATAATAATAATAATGTCAATTAACTTGTGACGTAATTGATTATGACGTAAGTCACAGATCGGATACTTCTATTCTGCAATTTCCTCAATATTTGATCGTTGGCCAACATACAATGGTGAAAGACTAGTCTGTACACGCCCATGTTTTCCACCATCTGCGCCCTCAGTGGACTACCGGTTTTGGTCGGTACATCAGTACAAGAATGTAATTCACGTCGGTCCCATCTGCAAGTATCAAGTTAGATAGGAAGCTAACGTCATAAAGGTTTGTGAGCTGACAACCGCATCCAGCAGCAACTCTGATTATGGCCTACCTTTTTCTTCAAAGAAATTGTATTCGACCTCCTCAGTCGTCACAATCTCCCTGCGAGTTTGGAATTGCAACATGGATTGTACGTGGGATAACTGCTGCATCTAAACGACAGACATTAGGATCAGAGTGTAACCGCATTGCGTGCGTTCAAGAAACAAAAGCATTTACTTATTCAAAGCAGCAACCTCAGACTGGTCACAAGCTGGTCCTCGTGCAGCAGAAACAGGCCACATACCGTGGTCTTGGCTTTCTAATCGGACTAACGTTCTTGGATCACATCCTAAGTTTCGGATACTTCAGCGATCGTGTTGCATTCATTGATACGGCTATGCCACTACGAAATGGTACCACCACCAAGAGCTGCATAATTAATGCCTCTGACCCAACTGCCGCAAAAGCTAAGGAAGATCCTTCCCTGACCGAACTGAGTCTTAACATCACCATGCCAGCCAGATGACAATTTTTGTGTGTCTAATAACGTTACACCCAAGCTAGGCAAACTCAGCAAAGCAGACAGTGACGCAGGATTCAACATATGCATGGTGTCATAAGTTACGGGAAAAGGTAATAGCAATGGATATGTTCTGGTCCCATTCATCATTGCTCACGGCCTCATTGCCATAAACACTGCCTTCAGACACACATGCCATTAAAGAACACCATGCATAGGACACTGCAACCCCACTCATTGCAAATCTCTCCGAATAATGGTGGCCACTACAGCTCCTCATCTATCAAAGTTGTCTGAGCAAGGACCACATAAGGCTACGCCGAGAACGCAATTTCATACATCGCCAAATCAATGAAAGACGGAAATAACTTGCCACCCAGCATGCAAACTCTTTCGCAGATGGCATCACGGACACAGATGATTGTCGTTAAATGTTTAGGGAGGTTCAAGCTCTGAGAGTTGCTTGCCCACCACCATGGCGCCATCACTCTCCATGCATAGCACTGACGGAAACTTCATCGAGACTGACCAGAGAAAAGCATATGCAATCAGAGAACCAGTTCGCAGGTCCAGCTATTACAGATATTTGTAGGCAATCCGACGCCTCTACAAACACCAATTGAAGCAACTGATATTGCTAAGGCGCCTATGGGCTTGATATGTTGTCTTACATCAGCAATGAACTCATTAAGTATGCAGCCAATGTCCAAACTAATCATGTACATTATAAACTCTTCATTCGCGCAACACTCCCATGGACGCTGTTGGACCAGGTACCGCCCTTATGGCACTGCCCAACCTCAAGAGGAGCACAGGACAAGCAGCAAACTTGCAGCTTCTCAATATCATCCGGAAGATCTAATCTAATGTGATACTGTGCCACATCGGAGAAAAGACTCTCTCTCTCTCTCTCTCTCTCTCTGTGTCTCTCTCTCTCTCTCTCTCTCTCTCTCTCTCTCTCTCTCTCTCTCTCTCTCTCTCTCTCTCTCTCTCTCTCCGTGGTACTGACTTCATAAACGAGGAAAAGAAGCCACTCGATAACCTTATCCATATAACTGCAAAATAACACAAGAATTTGAATCTCTTCATGAACGAAATCAAAACCGAGTTTACCCATGTACACGTATCAGCGACAGACGAAGTTACTGACAAATGCATCCAGCTTAGTGGCGGAGAGGAATGGAGGAAACACAAAATCTCTGCTTCACTAATGTGCACCTTTTCTGGCATCGCTGCACGCTGTGTTATGGGAAACATTGCCTTCCAGTCTATTTGGAAATTGTTGATCCGTGGATCACGAATCCGTCACGCCAAAAAGACGTTTGTAAGACGTGACCTGTGTATCACTGGTGCTGTACAACCGTAATAGCTGGGATGCTCTGAACGAAGGTCTAGAAAAGCTTGATGCAGCGTGTTATACCCTATGCGCAATACAGTCCGACTGTGGTAGAAGATGGGCCAAAATGATTGTCTATGTCTGGTCATGTTTTGCGAACACAACAAGACACCTTGGCACATGAAGTCTTGGAATTTACTGTACTCGTTGAGATTACTGTACTCGTACAGATTGACGAGTCTTTTTAGGACTCTGTCTGACACAAAGTGATTCATTCGGCTTCTAATCTGGTGCACCATACGATTCCCTATTATGATACGATGAACAAATTTGAAAATTGAATCTAGCCATGTGCCATTTTTAGAAATTTAATCAAGGTACACCATCTTTCCTCTTTCTTTACACAGCCGCTCTCTTTGATAAAAATTATTTGATTCAATAAATCATTCTAGTATTCAGAGAAAAGCCAAAATTGGTGTGTTCCACTTAATAGATGGGCCAATAGAGCTTCCCAATCTATCCTTCCATCATATGATGCCATAATTATCTACATGGCGTGTAGAATGACATCATAATCAACGACGTCATGAATGACGTAGATAAGTACGTTATGAACGCATACTTGAAGACGGACTATGTATAGTTGTACGAAGTGTCTGTCTTTAATATTTAATAAAGATTCTGTTGAATAATTTGAATCCAATTTCTGTTGAATATTCTGAAACTAATTTGATTTGATTGGGTGCTGTTGCTGTCCCAAGTCAAAGACAAATTACTTTCAAAATACTTAACAGCTTATCTGTATGGTTTTCTGGAAATTGACAATTCAGGGATCGATCGATCCCACCACCAGCGATGTGTGGGTGGAGTTTAGCTAGCGGTGGGCAAAACCTGGAAAGGACCATTTTTATCTATTCTCACCCATTATTAGCCGAGCACTTCCCACTTTGCATGCGTGTTTGAGTCCATTGTAGCTATTCTATGGTTAGCACTAACTATGAAGGTAAGCTGTTGAAGATTTCAAAACAGCTCGTAGTCAAATTAGTCAGAATGTATATTATATTGTAAAATAGAGGCACACATTCCTGATGGCCCTTTACCACCTAATTCATTTGATGGTGACGTCAGACATAAAGCGATGTATCTTGATTATGACGTCATATGCTTGAGAAACAGACCGAATCATTCTCTTGTTCGGCCAGGGCCCACCCTCTAAGACCGTTTGAGATTATTGTATCATTCCATGCTCACCGAAGGGTTGTAATATAATATTAATTAAACATAGCTCAATACTGTTCTCGTTTTTGTAAATAGGTGCCGGTCTCTGTCTCAGACGTATGTAATGATCCAGTACAATACGCCTATACACACACTCTCTCCGCTATAGTATATAAGTGTGTCATATTGCAGGATCTTACCGTATTTGAGCAGTTTCCACAGTGTTGTGGGCACGTAGCTTGATAATAAGGATGCGAATAATGCTAACCAAAAAGCACAGGTTAATCTGCGGACAAGACGATAAATAAGTCAATTTAATAATTGGGCATACTATCGTCCTGGACGGTGTCGTGGCCTTGATCCTCGTCATCGTTGTCGTTATCGTGGTCGTTGTTGTGGTATTTGCACGATCGGTGTCCCGGCCGCGGCCGCGGTCACTATCGTTCTCGTCGTCGTCGTCATCCTCGTCGCCATCCTTGTCATCGTCGCCGTGATCATCATCATCATCATCATCATCATCATCATGAATAATAATAATCATCATCATCATCATCATCATCATCATCATCATCATCATCATCATGAATAATAATCATGAATAATAATCATCATCATCATCATCATCATCATCATCATCATCATCATTATCGCCATAACTCAACCCACGTAATTATTTTGACGTTTTTCTACTCATTGGCCGCCGCATCCCCTTTCCCTCTTGGTATGACTGCACTCATCATGAAAAGTACCCACACATTAAATCATAACGTTATCTTACCAGCAGTGATAAGACAATAGGTCCGTATATTATATATACATATGGTAGCTCTGAGTACTCATTCCAGCATTTCACCTCATGGAGGGCGATCATGGTGCCTGCCCATGCCCCCACGATCAGTGCCGGTAGACCTGACAACAACAAAGACAAGGTAATAGGGACGTCATTACTAGGTGATGCTAGATCTTAGATCATTTATTGTGTAATTATGAGAATATTGTGGCTGATGCCCTCTGCCTGTCTGTTTGACTGTCTGTTTGTCTGTAAGACATGCGACAAATACACGAGAAAATCTGTAATTCCGCTTGCTCTCGCTACTCGTTAGAAGCAAGTATATGACCTCATATTCAATTACGTCAGAGATAGGCTGACGTCACAATCCAAATATGTAATAAATGTCATATCGAAGTCCGTCATGATGGCTTAATAGTCCGTCACTCTGTACGAATGGCATTCCTTTACTACTTAATAACCATTCGGTTGAATACTTTGAAACAAATTTGACCGGTCAGCAACAACATCAAGCCAAATTAGTTTCAAAATATCCAACAGCTTACCGGCATAACATTCTGGAAATTGAGATATCGATTCCAACACGAGCCGATCGTAGGTGGAGATTAGCTAGGAATGGGCGGGGCATATAGTTAGAAGTGGATTCATCCCTTATATCGTCATGGGATCAACGCATTAATCCTTGAAATCCAGCTCCCTCAATGGAGGAATCTAGTTTTAGCTATGCCCAGTCCATCTTTAGCTAAGCTCCAGCCACACTACACCAGTGCTGGGATCGATCGATCCTTGAACTCCCTAAATATCGTTTTCAAGAAAACTATACATGTAAGTTGTTGAATATTTTGTAAGTAATATTACCGGGTGCTGCTGCCTCCTATGGCCTAGTCAAATTGGTTTCAAAATAATCAACAGCATGTTTATTAAATAGTAAAGAGATACACTTCGTACAACAATATTTAGTCCGTCATTAATTAAGCGTTCGTGACGAACGTAGTTACGGCATACCCGACATAATTGATTATGACTTCACCTTATATGCCACGTAGTTGATTGTGCCGTCATATGATTAACTGAGAAACTGAAATCCTCCATTGCAACACAACTTACATTAATGCTGTTGATTATTCGGAAACTAATTCGCCTGGAAACTAGATAGTCAGAGCCTAAATGGCCTATAGATGGTGATAGTGAGAGACTAAACGACCTTAAGATGGCGAGTGAGAGATTAAACAGCCTTTAGATGGCGATAGTGAGAGACTAAACAACCTTTAGATGACGATAGATAGAGACTAAACGACCTTAATATGGCGATAGTGAGAGACTAAACCGCCTTTAGATAGCGATAGGGGAGAGAATAAACGGCTTTTAGATGGCGATAGTCAGAGACTGAATAGTCTTTAGATGACGATAGTGAGAGATTAAGCAGCCTTTAAATGGCGATAGCTAGAGTATAAACAACCTTTAGATGACAATAGACATAGACTAAACGGCCTTAAGATGGCGATAATGAGAGACGAAACCGCCTTTAGATTACGATAGACATAGACTAAACAACCTTTAGATGACGATAGTGAGAGAGTCAACAACCTTTAGATGATGATAGACAGAGACTAAACAACCCTTAGATGGCGATAGTGAGAGAGAGAGAGAGAGAGAGAGAGAGAGAGAGAGAGAGAGAGAGAGAGAGAGAGAGAGAGAGAGAGAGAGAGAGAGAGAGAGAGAGAGAGAGAGAGAGAGAGAGAGAGAGAGAGAGAGAGTAAACAACCTTTAGATGATGATAGACAGAGACTAAAACAACCCTTAGATGGCGATAGTGAGAGATTAAACAACCTTTAGATGACAATAGATAGAGTATAACAAACCTGTAGATGACGATAGATATAGACTAAACGACATTAAGATGACGATAATGAGAGACTAAACCGCATTTAGATGGCGATAGTGAGAGAATAAACCGCCTTTAGATGCGATAGTGAGAGACTAAACAGCCTTTAAATGGCGATGGTGAGAGACTAAACGGCCTTTAGATGGCGACATTCAGAGACTAAATGGCCTTTAGATGCCGATAGTGAGAGAATAAATGGCGTTTAGATGGTGATAGTCAGAGACTAAACTACCTTCAGATGACTATAGTGAGATATTAAGGAGCCTTTAAATGGCGATAATTTGAGACCAAAAACCTTGAGATGGCAATGGTGAGAGACTAAGCCTATTTTGGATGACAATATTAAGAGACTAAAGGACCTTTAGATGGCGATAGTGAGAGACTAAACGGCCATTAGATGGAGATAGTAAGAGATTAAGCTGCTTTTAGATGACGATAGTGAGAGATGAATCAGCCTTTAGATGGTGATAGTGAGAGATTAAACGGTCTATAGATGGCGATAGTGAAAGACTAACGCGCCATTAGATGGCGATTGCGAGAGACTAAACGGCAATTAGATGGCGATAGTAAGAAAGTAAACGACCTTTAGATGGCGAGAGTGAGAGAGTAAATGGCCTTTAGATGGCGATAATGAGAGACTAAACGGCCTTTAGATGGCGATAGTGAGAGACTAAATAGCATTTAGATGGCGATAGTGAGAGACTAAACGGCCATTAGATGGCGATAGTGATAGATTTCCAGGTCCCACCCATTTTACCCATGCCTCGCTCATTTCTAGCTAAGTCCCGCACATTTCTATCTAAGACCCTCCCATTTGTAGCTAAGCCCCATACATTTCTAGATATGCCCAGCATTTTTCTAGCTAAGACCCACACATTTTAGCTAAGCCCCGCACTTTTCTATCTAAGATCCGTACATCTCTAGCTAAGCCCGCATATTTCTAGATAAGACCCGCCCATTTCTAGCTAACTCCCGCATATCTCTAGCTATGCCCACCCATTTCTAGCTGAGACTCAAACATTTGTAGATAAGCCACGCACATTTCTGGCGCAGCACCGCACATTTCTGGTTAAGCTACACATTTCTCGCTAAGACCCTCCCATTTCCAGCTAAGCCCCGCGCATTTCTACCTAAGCTTCCCACATTTCTGTCTAAGATACGCAAATTTCTAGCCAAGCCCCGCACATTTCTAACTATGCCGCACAGTTTTCTAGCTAAGCACCACACATTTCTAGCTAAGCCACCCACATTTCTATCTAAGCTGGGCAAATTTCTAGCCAAGCGCCGCACATTTCTAGCTTTGAACCACACTTTTCTAGCCCGAACATTTCTACCCTTGCCCCGACCATTTCTAGCTAACCCACGCACATTTCTAGCGCAGCCCCGCACATTTCTAGCTGTGTTCCGACCATTTCTAGCTAAGCCCACACATTCCTACCTAAGCAACGCACATTTTTAGCTAAGCCACGCACATTTCTAGCTAAGCCACGCACATTTCTACGCAATCCCCACACATTTCTAGCTGAGCTCCGCACATTTCTAGCTGAGCCACGCACGTTTCTAGCTAGGACACGCACATTTCTAGCTAAGCCACGTACATTTCTAGGTAAGCCCCACACATTTCTAGCTGAGCACCGCACATTTCTAGCTGAGCCCTGCACGTTGATAGCTTTGCCAGACCATTTCTAGCTAAGCTCCACCCACGCATTGCCCGTGTTGGGATAGATCGAACACTGAATTCCCAGAATCCCAATATCGATGTAACTATACAGGTATCTGTACAGGTAAGCTGTTGAATATTTTGAAACTAATTTAACCTAGCGCTGTTGCTGCCAATAACGACAACAGCTGTCAGTCAAATTAGTTTCAAAATATTCAACAGACTGTTTATTAAATAGTGAAGGCATACAATTCGTAAACTTGACTGACTATTCAATGCTCATGACAGAACTATAGATACGCCATTCAGTATGCATATTGATTGTGACGTCAGCCTACATGTTGCATAATGGATTATGACGTCATAACCCTGAGTGCCAGATCGGATCTATCCATTGTGTGCATGCTGGCTGTAATGAATCAGATTGAACGCATAGTGTAAATTGAGATCCAATATCTACGGTGTTCTACTAGTAGCATCTCAATTTGCACTTCATATAAACACTCATTACAGACTACTTAACGTTTGGCTTCATGTGTGCTATGCATGGCATATCTTATTCTGCATATAGGACAGACATTGCTCGATAGACAAGTCAAAACAATGTAACTCAATCAAATCAACTACATACCTTTAGTTAAATAGAATTCTAACACATTCCGCACATTTAATAATTAACCGCTTTGAACGCTACACGCATCTGAGAATTCAGAATTAACTTGGTTGACGTATTGATTTTTAGAGGGCTAAATTATCGCTTTAAGATTAAGACAGTCGTGTTGTTTTCTTGCCGTTCGTCCCTGGAGGCTACGACTACATATCGAAGTTTGGTGCAAACGACGTTTCTAGTGATTCTTCTCATAATTGGAAAAAGTAGAAGCACGCGGTTTACGGGTGGGTTATAGAATCCATAGATAAAACTAATCTTCTCTGTAATAGCCTGATGATGTGGTGTAGGCCATGCAAATTATCTTATATAAAATAATCTTTATTGACCATATCTAGATTTTATTGCCAATTTTCTGTAGATGCTAACTATTATTAAGCTAGATGGCTTGTTGTTGCTGTTCTCAATTTGCTCTCAAATCAATCCCTTGGACTACATTAGTTGATGATGTTAGTACCACTTGTACTTGGTATTTCCTCTTCTTTGGTCACTGATTTTATCCCCAAGCAAAGTACGTATCTCCCTCATGCGTTTCTTGGTCTTCACAGGACGTCAATCTTGGTTAATTAAGTTAGGTAATTAACGCATTAGGAGGTTCGTGCATGGGAGTCGTATACAAGCTTTAAAGGAAATGCCACCGCACACCATAAAGGGCTCTCTAGTGGTAATAACTGACACGGCTAAACATAATACATCTTTGTTGTTCACACTCATTGACCCTGGAAATGTATAGGACATAGCTCTTAAGGCATCATTGGAGATAGGTAGGCCTAGCGATGTTGTGTGATAGAATGAAGGTGTTTGCAGTGGCAGGCATCATGCTTATCTAGTCAAGCTTTTTCTAATAAAGCAGTTATAGAGGTCACCAATGGACCTTTTCAGTCTGTCCATCCTTCATACGATGTCATAATCAATTATGTGGCGTGTAGGATGACGCCATAATCAACGGCGTCGTGAAAGATGTAGATAAGCACGCCACGAAAGCTTAATTGAAGACGGACTATGCGTCATTGTACAAAGTCTATGTTTTTTACTATTTAATGTACATGCTGTTACATATTTGAAACTAATTTTACTGAGCGCTGTTGCTGTCACCTGTACATTTTTTTTTAATTGATGGTCAAGGAGTGCAAGGATCGATTTATTCCAACACGGGTGAAGCGTGAATGGAGCTTAAGTAGGGATGGGCGGGGAATAGCTAAACTGGAAATGTGATTAAAGCCGATTGGATCCATGTAGTGGATTTTGTGGATCCTGAACTATTCACGTTCCTTGCGTGGAGTAGTATCGTCTTTCCGTTATCATTTAGCTCATGGGCGTGTTGATTACTGATTTCAATTGAGTGGCTCTCGAAATTTTACCTGCTTCCATTGTGTTCGTCTAATCGCGATCACGCTTTCCGCTAAGCTGAAAAAATGCTTTCCCTGAAACTTGATAAAGTTTCAGTTTTGGCCTACAAGAGCAGCCCAGCGGCTACAGCTGTATAACTTAAGAGATAACAGGTTGCATCATGCACTCATAATTCCTTAGTCAGAGGAATAATTGCTTCGCTGATCCCTATTTTCCATGATATAGCATATTGCATTTCAGATACTGCGAAGGCAGATGTTATTATGTCTGCGATTGGCTTTTTTTCGGCGAATTAAGCGATTCGCTGATGTGGTCAGCCTCTGGCTGATTCGTTCCAATAAAGATTATGATACCGGAGAACTAGCAACTTTCAGAATGTGGGCCACGTTAAGTATTTTGAGACAATCATCTGTGACGATGGTATCATCCACCACAGCGTCTGTTTATTTGATAGTATGTTCTTCTAGTGGTCCACTTCTTTCTCGTAAAGGTGTGTGCTTCTTCAACTTATGTAGATGATGGCGATGTGTAAGGTATTCGGTTGTTCGCTCATGTTTACAATGAAAGATTCTGAAGTGCAACATTTGGAACTGTTGTTATGCCAACTCCTACTACATTGCTGGTTAAGTTTTCAATGCCTTTGAAATCGCTAAATAAAGCCTTGTTTTGATTACAGGTTGTGTAAATGGTTACCATCTGGGGCATCCCAGCTAGTCCTATCCACGATGCTCTTGTTGAAAATCGTTGCGACAATTCTTAACAAGAGAATCGTGGATAGTATTAGTCAGGATGTCCGGCATCTGCTCGCCGGGTGGGGATTGTGGAGTGCGGTGGGGTGGGGCGGGGTGTGTGGGGTGGGGGGAGGGTGACTTCGTGTATATCATTTTAGTTGTGATGTCACTGACGACCCTGTCTCGATCGTCCATAAATTTACTACTTTCATCGGCATGCCACCTGTACAGCAGGCAAGCGTTCTTCATCTCAAGAAGGGTGACTCATATTGATTCCTTTTCAGAATTGAATTTGAGTTTGTTATTATTGTTGTTGTTTATCTTCATCCTTTTCTCCTTTTTCTTATTTGTCTTCTTCCTTTTCTTCTTCTTCTTCTTCGTTTTCTTCTACTTTTGATAATTTTGCCACATACACCCTCTTACACTTTTCACTTGATAAACTCCAACCTAGGTCAAATTTAGTACACCTTACGACATGCACTATTACAGGATTGTTTACCTGTTTCGTTACTCGGTTGGGGTCAAACTTACTATCGTTGAAAATATGTAAAATAATAACTTTCTACTAATTTCAATGTATGTATTATGCGCGATACTTACCCCAGCCTAAACAGTAGAAAAGAATGAAGGGAGAATCGGTGCTGAAGACAGAAACTACAATCCGGTTATGCAGAAACAACCCCTCCACAAACATCCAGAGGTAATTGGCGAGCAGAGCGTACTGGGTTAGAGACTTAAGGGTTTTGCACATCCAATCCTGCAACATAATATCCAGCAAATATTATCACACCGATGTCAACAGCCTTCGCGCCAGAGCTAATAGTGGTGGTTGATATAGCGATGTTAATAGACTGTGGCGGTGAAAACGATTTTGGTACTCCTGGAGGTTAGTGTGGTTATGGTGATGGTGGTGGCGATGATATATGCCAATCGTGTAAGTGGTGGTGATGGTGATGCTGATGTCAAATCCCAGTAAAAGAAATTCTGTTACGCATTTAGGAAACAATGTTAATGAAAGCTGCTGCTGTCATAGACGTCTTTCAGTAATTCTCCTTCCAAAGTATCAGAGATTGTAATAGTCATCAAACGGTGAGAGATTGTATCAGTTATCAGAATTAGAGAGAAATTGCACTCCGGTAATTATCATAGCGTTTATCACGTGAAATGAAATGGAATCCAAGAATATAAAATATTGTGTGGATATAATACATTATCATGTATTCTAACCTCTTAATTTAGCTTTGTTAACTACGGATTTATATAAAATTCTGCTAAATTGTAAGAGGAAATTAGCCAATCTGTTGCGAGTAAACAGATTGGGATCTCAAGGAGAAATGATAAGTTCATCCCAATCTTGCTACAATGTGCTTTAAGAGACAAACTTGATTTTTAGAGACGAAGGTTAGAGACGATAGAGGAGAGGAGAGGAGAGAGAGAGAGAGAGAGAGAGAGAGAGAGAGAGAGAGAGTGTGTGTGTGTGTGTGTGTGTGTGTGTGTGTGTGTGTGTGTGTGTGTGTGTGTGTGTGTGTGTGTGTGTGTGTGTGTGTGTGTATGGTGATTGATATGGAGTAGATAGGTGGCGGTGAGGAGGCAGGTTTAATGTGTTTGAATTTAGATTCTTGTCTGTTTGTTTGTCTCTGTGCAGTAGTTTTCTCGAGACCACTAAACAGAATTGGTTCAAATTTTAACATACTAATTGAACAACTGATGGCACATAGAGGAATTAGTTTCTGTACATAAAGATAAACCACGTGAAAGGAGGGGAATACTGGTGGCGATAAGAGGAGATTTGAGCACAACGACCAAATTCGGTAACATAGGGTATGGCAAGATAATAAAATGTATAGAAAATGAAACAAATATGTAGTTTTAAACATAAAAATTTAAAAATAACCCATATATTTAAAGTAATACTCACGATATCCTGGTAGAATCTGACGGGAAACACATACGGGATATAAAACACCGTCTCTGAAATGTATCTAATTATGAACGAGACGACCAAGTTCTTGTGAATGGATATACGATTGCACTGAATAGACCTGAAAGTAATGCGGATTATTGTCTATGAGATCACCATATTAGATTTCAATATTCTGGTACTAATAGGATCATATGCCTATTGATGGTCCAGCAGTGTGTTTCTATATACAACCTAGTGAATAAAGAAATCATAGCATAATCTTGATTTTCAAATGTTTAAAAATGTGTAAAAATTGTTCAAGAATGGCGAGAATGTTCAGGCTAACCTGCCTGCCTGCCCGCCTGCCTGGTTACCTGGCTGACTGGCTGTCTACATGTCTGTCCGTCCGTCAATCCGTCCGTCCGCCTGTCCGTCCGCCCGCCCGCCCGTCCGTCCGTCCGTCCGTCCGTCCGTCCGTCCGTCCGTTCGTCTGTCTGTCTGTCTGTCTGTCTGTCTGTCTGTCTGTCTGTCTGTCTGTCTGTCTGTCTGTCTGTCTGTCTGTCTGTCTGTCTGTCTGTCTGTCTGTCTGTCTGTCTGTCTGTCTGTCTGTCTGTCTGTCTGTCTGTCTGTCTGTCTGTCTGTCTGTCTGTCTGTATGTCTGTCTGTCTGTCTGTCTGTCTGTCTGTCTGTCTGTCTGTCTGTCTGTCTGTCTGTCTGTCTGTCTGTCTGTCTGACTGTCTGTCTGTCTGTCTGTCTGTCTGTCTGTCCGCCATGATAATTCTAGTACTACAGAAGGTATCGGGATCAGGCTTGGATAAGAGGTAGCGCTTGCAACCCCGTAGACGCGCATAGATGTTGAGGTGAAAAGACCAAGGTGATCAAAATGTAAAATATATTCTGATATTTAAGTACAGGAGCTTCTCATCCAGACAATGATAGGTTGTGTTGGTTTTCTAGAAACAGATGTGCACGCACGCACGCACGCACGCACGCACGCACGCACGCACGCACGCACGCACGCACGCACGCACGCACGCACGCACGCACGCACGCACGCACGCACTTGCGTACATCCTCGAAAAACCTCACCCCAACACACACACGCGCGTGCGCGCGCACGCACGCACGCAGTCACATGAACGCACATATGCCCTCACATACATGCAGACGAGGGTGGGTTAGATGTACCATACGCCAAAGCGCATACCGGAGCACACAACCGTGGCATCAATCTGATTGAAAATGATCGTAATGGCCCGCAACAACAACTTGCCAATATCCGTTATACTACGGACTTCCTGTTGCGTTTCGTAATTTCTGTAATTTCCGTAAAACGTGCCGTTTATACGTTCCATTCTTTATTTGGCGATTATGATGCTAGCGCAAGAATGAGATGGAATAAGCATCCGGTAAACTGCTGATTGGCTGTATTTCTTTCACTTTGTCGTCTTTTACTGGATCTTATTGCTAATAGTAAATTATAATGCCTCCTTATGGAGTCGTATAAAAGCCATGGATTTCTATTTGTGGAAGACATACATTCTCGCGTCAGTTTAGTGGAGATTGCAATTCCCTTTATCGCACGAATTACCTTATTAGGCACGATTTACCCTTCGTATTTAAACGTGTCTATAGCGGAGCCACTCCACTAAGCGCATTCTCTTTACACAAAATTTACTGTTACAACTACCAATATTCTTGTGCTCCAAAATAGAGGTGGCGCTTATAGACAGGTTTTACTCTGGAGATCACATTTATCCACACTTGAAGGAATTATTAATTGTGGCATTGTGACATTGGTATTTGACTTTGTGACTCCAAATTTCCTCCTCTTCCTCCTCCTCCTCCTCCTCCTCCTCCTCATCGTCGTCGTTGTCCTCCTCCTCCTCCTCCGCCCCTCCTCCTCCCCTCCTGCTCCCAACCTTTCACCTAAGTCAGGTCACGATCTCTCCAGTAGAACTAAAAAACCTTATTGATAACACCTCCCAGTCAAATTAGTTTCAAAATATTCAATATCTCCCTGACGCGGTTGGTTTCACACCATACTACCAAGATAGCGCCTGGATGGTTTAGTGCATGTATACAGCGATTGATGGGAGATATTTTTCTGATTGGTTGAAAAGAAAATTATGCCAGCCTTCAGACTTGAGGATGCTTTGAAAATCCTAGCTTAAGACAGCCAAAGCTTTCAGTTAGATTAGTAAAATTAGTAACATGTGGTAGGCCACATTTATAAGACTGGGTTACCTGACCCTGTTAGATTAGTTTCAAAATATTGCAGTGGCAGGCATCAAGTTTGTCTAGAGCTGCCTTGGAGCTGCCCAGCTGTTACAGTTATACAACATCAAGGATACGCAGGTTGCGTTGTATAACTGTAGTCTTTCTGTTAAGGGCATCTTTGATCTACGAATCCATAGCTTTAAGAAGGACTGGAAAGCTATGTTACCCATGGCACAGAGTGCTGCAATGTCAGCCGTACTGGAAGGCAGTGAGACCAGGAGTTTACTTTTCCTACAGGGTTCGCCGCCACGAAGTGGATCGTCATTTTCTTTACTTTCACGCTTTGCTTTTCAGACTTCAGGTCTATGTGGATGAATTATGTTTTGGATTTTGAAGCTAATTCACCCGGAATGCTGCTTTAAAATTCGACGTAAAATCTTCCACAGAATGTGTTGATGGTTTCCATGATTAAGTATTTATGGCTGTGTTAGAAATAAGAAGTGTTTACATGAAATCTGCATCCTTGCTTTCGACAGATTACGCGAATATTCTCATCATCCTTGATAAAATATGTTTCTTGATTTGTTGAGAATAATACCGAATCAACATTTAGCTGCCAAAAACGAATCACTTTCATTGACTGCAAGATAGAAACCTATGTATGGTAGCATGGATCATTTTTTGCATGGCCTATTCCATCAGCTGAATAGCTCTACTAGGTTTATAAGCTGAGTTGTGCATGAGCGGCTAATTTACCCTTGAAACCTGAAAAGGCAAAACAGCAAAATCCTTTAAGATTTAATAAATTTCATATTCAGTGTTTTGAGACTATTTAGACTGGAAGCTGTTGCTGCCATATACAGAAACAGATTCCTGTCAAATTAGTTTCAAAATATTGAACAGTCTATTTCCATATGTTTCTTGAAATCTAGAGCCAGGGAAGTTTGTGTTCAACAAGCTAAGCGCATAATAGTTAGATCGATGTGACACGAGAACACGGGACAGATTCTCAGAAATAGTTCCTGTAACCAGAGAGAGAGCACTATTTCAATAGAATGTGTGTGTATAAACTGTGTTATTGGAAGCTCTTAGCGTGCAATCATTGCTGGTTATTGATTGCTTATTGACTGGTTACCAGAGAAACAAAACCATCGGTACTGACTGATAATAGAATGAAGAATGACGGAATTGGATTTTAAATAAATCAAGGTTGATCAAATCTTTGGAGTTGATGGTTTCAGATTTTCCAGATTTTCTTTGATCACACCCTGGATTATGGCATCATAGTGACACCCTACCGTGTGTTAAAATTTGATTCAGTTCGAACTAGTATTTTCCGCGAGGTCAACAGATCCCGAATTTGGTTTAATCCGAATCAGTAGTATTTCAGATACTGCCTGGAATAAGCATTGGTGCTCAACCCACCAAGCAACTAACCGACTGACCAACTGACTGTCCGATTGACCGGCCAACCACCTAACTAATTAATTACGGTACTTGCTGGTTTAGTGAGCTGCTACCGGAAGGTAACAATTCACATATCCTTGCCTGCGGTGCACACGTGTACGCAGCGCCCATCACGAAAGCGTGCAGAGCCATGAATGTGCTACTACCATGGACACAGATGCATACAACGTTCAAATCCTCGTCATACCGTGACAGTAACCCTTCGTCCTCAGCTATCCGCGTGGATATATATTGAAGCCAGAACGAAATGACGCATTGTCAAAATTGGATCACGTGTATAATCTCTAACACAACCATTATTGCTGATATAATTTCACTTATTTGGCTGCTTTTTGTCAAAAGCGCAGACCAGCACGTCGAACGTGTTAGATTCTGAGAATGGTTAAAAACAAGACTTATATTAATTATCAACGGAGGGTGTTGCGCCTTTGACATCTTTTTGACAATAGAAATGTGTGTGGAAAACGTACGAACTACAGACAAAGGCATCATTTTCCGGAACAGCTGTTTTGTAGATGTGCACGAACCATAACTAATCTCAATATTGTATGAAAATTGCGGATTGAATCTGTATATGTGAAGTGCCTGTATACAAGCATGTACCATGCAGAATCACACATCCGTGTCATAAATGTGGGTGAAAATAAATCATAATAGCCCACAACAACAACTTGCTAATATCCGTTATATGACAGACTTCCTGTTGAGTTTCGTAATTTTTGTAATTTCCGTAATACGTGCCGTTTATACGTTCCATTCTTTATTTTACAATTATGATGCTAGCGCTAGAATGACATTGAATACGACTCCGGTAAGCCGCTGATTGGATGTATTTCTTTTATTTTGTCGTCCCCGACTGGATCTTATTGTTAATAGTATAATATAACGCCTCCTTATGGAGTAGTATACATGGCGTGGATTTCTATTTGCGGAAGACATCGATTCTGGCATAAGTTTAGTGGAGATTGCAATTCCTTTTATTGCACGATTTACCTTATTCTGCAAAGATTTACCCTCTGTACTTAAACCTGTCTATAGTGGACACGGCTTGAAGCCACCAATCATAGGTTACTACTAATGGGTGCAGTCTGACTCTGCTAGGACTCTCAACCGACCCTTTGACAGACATATATTTGGATAGACAGATGGATGGCCTATCCGGTCTTGCCAAATATCTGTCTTAGTGCCGCTTGAGATTCAGAGCAGACTCAGACTAATATGAGAGGTGCTAGCTTAATACAAGCCATTTTATTAATTAATTAAGTAAGTAAGCTTTTTGTCTACAACACCTCCCCCTGTGTGGTTCCAGAGACGTGGTCGTTATGGGCAGGGTTGACTCTAGAAATGACATTTATTCACGGGGAAATCTGCGAGAATGTTATGAGTGTAATGAAAAACAAATGCGCCGACACCTCACAGCAACATGGATGAAAACACTTGATAGATTAGTAAACATAGTCGATAGTTAGGAGACAGAATCTCAAAATAACCCTCACGCTAAACAGCTTGAGTAGAAGCTGTAAACCTGCAAATATCATTTCTTGTATCCTTAAAGTATAACGAACTTCACCTGTCGGTAGCTGTTCAGGTGATCTAACATACCACTCTTAAATTACGCAGGTAATTTTAAGCTTTTTATCATGGCGATAGAGAAAGATATTCAGGTTTTAGTAGCTAAATGTTGGTACATTTCTACATCCCATTATGGCTGTCGTGATTTACTTTTCAACCAATCAGAAAAAACCTAGCGCGGCCGCCTAGGTTTATACGCTCGGTCATGGAGGTGCCAGCTATAGTTTGGTAATTTCGTATAAAAGCAATCATACAGGTAAGCTGTTGAATATTTCAAAACTAATTTGACTGGAAGCATTCCACCAACTAGGATATGTGTGTGATAATTTGTCAGATTTTGCTACTCTCGGCTGTATTTTAAAATATACCGCCTCTTCAGTATAGTGAGACTACTACTTGCAGACACCAAGCTGAGAGTACGAGTCAAGTCAGTGAAGTCTGTAGAGTTTGAGACATCAATCGGCTCCCCACAGGGAGATGGTCTATCTCCGGTGCTTCTCACCTGCTACCATGCTGTCCCATTGAAATCTGTGTGGGAAAGGTCCACAAGACCAAACCCCCAGTGCCAATACTGGGCATGCCGCTAGAGATGGAATATGCCGCAGATGTGGACTTCATAGACGAGGAAAAGAAACCCCTTGACGAACTTCTCCCAATAGCTGCAAGCAAACTAAAAATTGAGAATCTCTTTATGAATGAATCCAAAACAGAGTTTATCCACATATACCTATCCACAAAGCATGAAACTATAGAAAATGGCGACCCACTTCGTGGCGGCGAACGATGGAGGAAAAGTACAATCCTGGGCTCACTGCTTTGCAGTACTGATGACATCTCCGCACGCTGCGTCATGGAAAACATAGCTTTCCATTCCTTCTGGAAGCTATGAATTCGTAGATTAAAGATGCCCTTGATTAAAAGGCTGCGTTTATACAATGCAACCTGCGTATCCGTGATGCTGTATAACTGTAACCGCTGGGCAGCTCCAAAGGCAGCTCTAGACAAACTCGATGCCTGCCACCGCAAACACCTGCGCACCATCACTGGACATCGATGCCCAGACAGCATAATTTCCAACGATGCACTATGCAAGATGTGTAATGCGTCGCCACTGTCTGTAAAAGTCGGCCAGCAAAGATGGTCCATGTTTGGCCATGTGCTAAGCGTGCCAGAAGAGACACCAGCACAGAGAGCCTTGGAATTCGCCCTACTCGGAGCCAGCAAATACAAAGTCAGGAGAGGGCGTCCTTGCATAAATCTGATAAGCGTGCTACGAGGTGACCTCAAGAAAGCAAGACTCGGTACACTCAAGTCAAGAATGGACCTGAGGAAGCTAAATATTTCGGCTGAGGACAAGACACAGTGGGAAAAAGCGAAGAAGGACTGGTTGCAGCTGTAGGATGTTTCTACTACTACAGCCGCATAATACAGTAATCATACATACTGCCTCTTCACATGGTATACAGTTTCTATACGCTATATACAGTCTCTGAAGCGTGGAAATTCTTGAAGATAATTTACCAGGCACGCTGCTTTACAATTCGACTTAAACTCTTCGGCAGAATGTGTCGATGGTTTCCGTAGTAAAAAGTGTGTGGCGGTGTTATACAGAACTGCTTATGTGAAATCTGCATCAGTACATTCGATAGAGTAAGCGGATATTCAGGTCATCCAAAAGAAAAGAGTTTTTCTGATTTGTATAAAATAAAAGCACGGTGTTCTCCTTACATTGTAGACTCGACATTTAGCTGTTAAATACGAATCTCTTTCTTTGATTGCTAGATAGAAAATTAAGCATGGTAGCATTGATCATGTTGTATGGTCTAATCTATCAGCTGGATAGATTTAATATGACATGAGTTGCATATGGGCGGATAATTAACCCTTTGAACCAAACAGCCAAAACCTCATAAACACTTTATAACTTAATCAATATCCTGTTGCGCATTTTGAAACTGATTTGACTGAAAGCTGTTGTTGCCGTAGAAGTTGTTGCTAAACACCCTAGCCGCATAGGTTTCATGAAATCTAGATCCTCGGAAGCAACAAGCTAAGCGCATAATGGTTAGATCAATGTGACACGAGACCACGTGAAAGATTCTCTGAAATAGTTCCTATAACTGGAGAGGGGTGTTGTATAATCCAGCATTATTTCAATAGAATGTGCGTACACTGTGTTATTGGAAGCTCTTAGCGAGCAATCATTACTGGCAATGGATCGCTTATTGACTGGTTACCAGAGCAACAACACCATCGGATACTGACCGATAATAGAATGAAGAATGCTAGGATTGAATTTTAAACTCTGGATCGCATTCACGATTATAACATCGTAGTGTAAGGTCAAACACTTTCATGTGTTAATGCAATTTGAGTCAACTCGGACAAGAAGTTTCCGAGATATCCACAGATCCGGAATTTGGTCTGGTTCTTATCCAGATCACAGCCAGTCTTTGGAAATCCTCTTGCACGATATGTTCCTTAGTCGCGTTAAAACCTGAGCAAAATCTGACCAGCAATTTTCGAGATACTGCCCGGATTAAAGGTCATATTTGGAGAAATCCCTTTTATGTACAATTCTGCAAGTATTTGAGGCATTATTGTATAGTAATTAATAACAAACCAGCCGTATGTGCCTACCATTCACCAAATAGCTAATATTAAGCCGCGAAGTCTGTGTATGATCGAATACACGAAATTACGCGATGACTTACCTCCCTTTATTTTGAGCTCTTCGGCGTCAATAATGACGTAATAGTGGAACAAGCTATTATACCGCAACGTTGAATACATGCAACTTCGTTCAACTTCAGCAGGAAATAAGTACAGTTTGGTTGCATTTTCCCGATCAGGCAAAGACAATAATAGCTTTTTCAGGTCTCATGCCATTAAAAATAATAGAAAGTTATATGTTACAACTGACCATAGAGTCTAGTGCGCGCTCTTACTTAACATACATAATATAGCCTACATAGCGAAATGACAGTTTTTTGTTGCTGAATTAAATGCATGTGCATACATAAAACAGACACACGTAAGTCAGCTAGATCTTTCGTATCTGTCTAAAACACAAATTGTATGAGATCTCAATGCATTTTCTTTAATTCTGACATTTTTGCTGCGACTATGTAGGCTACATGGTTTAGGCCTAGAGGGTGGGTGTGTAGTCAGAATCACGTAAAAACAGCAACAGCTACGAAAAACAAATGCGGCAGATTTTTCACGGTTTTATGTTTCCAGACATGTTTGAGAACACGATTGCTTCAATCGCGATTTTGGCTCGATAGAAATGTGCGTGAACAAAATTAGCCTGTAAATGACAAGATAATTTAATGTACAAGTGTGTGAGTTTTTAAGGCTTAGCATATACTCATCATATTCCAGACCAACTGTTTGTAGGTTTTATCAGAAACCCTTCTGGTTTTACCTAACACGCATAGGCCTGTGTCACTAGTAAGATTACTGTTGAATATGCAAAGAAAAATAATCGATACTACATGACCGTAGCAATGGTTGGATGGTGGGGTGGGGCGTGGTGGGGTGGGAGGTGCATGAGTGGGGGTGGGGTGGGGTGTGGAGGGGCTGCCAGTTGATGAATCGACGGGCCTGCATATTTTCACGTCGATGCAAAGCATATTATTTTGAGAAATTATCACCGGGCGTATTGAAAATTACCACCGGGCGATAAAACAAGCATTCCGTGTGATGGAAGCACATAAATAGTAGCAGATGAACGAATTCATAGGAAGACTGACATATCGGTTATCGATCGACCCTCTTTCAGTTCATGCGGACGTCAATGAAAGCTTATAGTAACCAAACAGTTTTGACACGTAAGCTATCCAACGTAAATTTGTGCACTGTTAATAAACATAGGCCCATCTAAATATGACAATTTAGTTCATCTTACCCACCTGTTATAAATTATTATTGTCACGTTTTTTGCGCATCTTCACTCATATACGTGCTTTTTCAGTGTATACACGACAATTGTATACACTCAGGGCCAGCATTTGTCTCTAGTACGTAAACATACAAATTACTCACATAAAAGCGTGGGAGAGTGAGTGTTGTTATGCGTAAATGTATACGTTAGCTACATTACATTCAAAGAAATGGTAGATATATACCCAGAATTTACCTCCTCGCCCACATACATATAGGATACGCACGCATGTGTAGGCCTATGACAGGACACATGCGGCAATGTGTAGGCCCGACCACAGGTATTTTTGGCATAATTTTTGCAACTGAATGCAGTGTTATTTGCTTGTTCAAGTAGGTTAATCAAGTAGCCTATGAGAAGTCCATCCCCCCCCCACCACCCAACCCCCACTCCCCCCCCCGGTCACTCATTGCTGGCATAATGCATATCCCTAAATGAGATTGTAATCAATGCTTGTTAAAATTTATGTTTTAGATTGCCACAAATAGTTTGGCTTAAGTCTACAGGAGATTTAATTATATAGGCCTATATAGGCCTAGAAAATGTATCCAATATGGGCCAAAATTCGGATCTACCGATGGACTTTGCATTTGGTTTGTGTGCGTGCGTGCGTGCGTGCGTGCGTGCGTGCGTGCGTGCGTGCGTGCGTGCGTGCGTGTGTGTGTGTGTGAGGTGGGGTGGTGGGGGTGGGGGGGGATAGAGATACATCTGGAAAATCATAACATATTCTGCTGAATTATAGGCGCAGTTTGGATACAAAATAGATATGTTGTTTATCAAATGGAATGCAGGAAATGACTTCGCATAGCATAAGAATTTTCAGGGAGAAGAACCAGCCCACCCATATCTCCCCAAACGGCCATTTGGAGGGGACACGCCCTCACTCACAGACCCTCTCCAATATTGGACTAATTCAATAATAAAATCCTAGATCTGCGCTTGACGGCCATCCCACAAATACTGGATATAGCAAGATATAGTGTCGTAAAAATACAGTATCTACAGAATTACACTGAGATATTTTCTCGAAGCAGATCTCATCTAAAAAGGGGGTTTACGTGCCCGAGATATTCGTATTTAAATATGGCATAGGCGCTATTATAAGCTTCTGATTAATGTCTACCGGGAATATCATTGAGATCATTGGCTATTTCAAAATTCATTGCTAAATACAATAGAATGAAAAAGTTACCCTGGTTGCTTAGCGCTTGTTCCACTATGACATCACAGCTGCTTGGTATTCAAGGGCGGTAATTCATGACGCGATATTCTAAAGCTATGTACTTTATCGGCAATAAATGTAAAAATATGCCATGTATTAGCAAATTAATAACAGCTATATGATTTGAAAGGAGTGGATATATTATAATCTTAAAATACACTCTCCATATATGACCCTTACGCCTTTCTTACCGACTGACCGACCGACCGACCGACCAACTGACCGATCAACGGACTGACTGGCCGACTGAACGATTGACCAACAAACCGACCGACCGACCGACCGACCGACTGACAGACCGACTGACCAATCGACAAGCAGATTGAAAATCCGACCGACCGACCCACCGACCGACCAGCCCACCGACCGACTAACTAACTAGGTACATGGTGGTTTCCTGAGCTGCCACCCGCAGGCAAAAATTCACATGTCCGTGCACGCGCATGCACACGTGTACGAAAGCGCATACGCTACGAACGCAAGAAACAGACATACACAAATGGATCGCTCTATTGCGAGTTCGGATACATGGCAGACGTTAGTACGACAACACTGTGTAAGAATGCACGAGGCCAGACACAATAATTCAATTAGATTAAGTATGCCATCAGCTTCTCTCACAAAATTTAATGTCACCCACGACATTTTTCAAGAACATATTCGCTAACTTACCCTCGATGAGTGGATTAATGTAGCTTAGTGCAATGCTACTGGTAATGCTGGATGGGGCATACCGCGTGGACTGACCGCTTGGACGGACTGTGTGGGCAGACTGCGTGGACTGACTGCGTGGACAGACCGCGTGGACAAACCGCGTGGACAGAGCGCATGGGCAGACCGGCAACGGTGGGAGGAGAACTAGAAAACGTGCCCTCAGTGTCGACAAAATCGCATCTGAATGGGTCAAATGTCAGACAGATAAAGGCCATCTTTAAGAAGGGGTCACTTCAACACTAAGATAGAGCACTTATATACGCTGTCAGAATTGGCACGCTTCTGTAGCATGGTGATGGCTGGCCTATTCTGGTCCTACGTATTCGCAGGCAATCCGGAGCGTAATTAGAGTATATCCCTTACTGAAAGATTTGGGTAAGTAGTAAGGCTGTTCGGATCGCCCCGCAGAACTGGCATCACTCTTCCGGTCTGTGCATCTCAATGCTGGGTAATTGTCCATATATGGGTAAACAATTCTACCAGACACATCATCTGGATTAAAATTTCACACTCAAATTGAGCATTCTAATTGGTTGAGATACTCAACACTTTGCGTTAATAGTGATCGATCCTTCTTTATCTTCATCTAGAGCGAATGATAAATTATTGCATATTTGGCAGATTGCAATTTATCTCTGTTATTGAGGAGACCTCTCTCGGCAAAATAAGTGCAGCAGTCGAAAATGGCTTTGAAGCTGATATCTGTAAGTTTATTTGGGAGCGGGTAGTGCTGACAGTGGCATTCACAATGGTTTACATGACACAATTATCCACCTCAACATCGAAACGTCTCATGAAGTTTCATGTTCGTAGTATGACGTGTCAAGATGTGCACATGGCTCTTCAAATGATGTGGCGAATGTTTCTTAGTGGGATTAAAATCTGGCCCTTCTTTGTCTCGAGAGTTATATTAGTATTGTCTAACGCTATGAAACAGCCATGTGTAGTAGTAGTAGTAGTAGTAGTAGTAGTAGTAGTAGTAGTAGTAGTAGTAGTAGTAGTAGTAGTAGTAATAGTATTAGTAGTAGTAGTAGTAGTAGTAGTAGTAGTAGTAGTAGTAGTAGTAGTAGTAGTAGTAGTAGTAGTAGTAGTAGTAGTAGTAGTAATAGTAGTAGTAGTAGTAGTAGTAGCAGCAGCAACAGCAGCAACAGCAGCAGCAGCAGCAGCAGCAGTAGTAGTAGTAGTAATAGTAGTAGTAGTTGTAGTAGTAGTAGTAGTAGTAGTAGTAGTAGTAGTAGTAGTAGTAGTAGTAGTAGTAGTAGCAGCAGCAGCAGCAGCAGCAGCAGCAGTAGTAGTAGTAGTAGTAGTAGTAGTAGTAGTAGTAGTAGTAGTAGTAGTAGTAGTAGTAGTAGTAGTAGTAGTAGTAGTAGTAGTAGTAGTAGTAGTAGTAGTAGTAGTAGTAGTAGTAGTAGTAGTAGTAGTAGTAGTAGTAGTAGTAGTAGTCGAAGTGAACGCACGCGTTTATTTAGCTCTGCAATTGCTGCCCGAATTTGCTAGTTTCTAGCGCGATTTTGTAGATAAATTTTATACATATATTTCGTATTAGTGTTTCCTTTCAAACTTTATGTTTAATTTGTAAATTCTTGTCTTGGTTGGAGCGCATTTTGTGTCTCCATTTTCTAAAGGCATTCCTCTTAGCTGGCGGTTTCCGCCATTTAGTAGGGCTCCTCTTACTGTGGTCAATGCAATACATTTCTCGCTACGCCAGTCTGCTATTTCTATAGTTCGTAGGCTAGCACATTATATTTGGCAAGATCGCTTGAGTGAGTGGATTTAATTCCTTTGTCATTTGTAAGCACAAGCCTAGTTCTTTAACTATATAAATCCTTATAGTCAGTTGGCTGTCCCAGGTCAACTCGAACAGACTAACAAATATATGACTGTAATATGTTAGTATGCATTAGGAAACCACTTTAATCGGTTAGGTGTTAGTGAACCACTTAGAAGTGGTTCAAACTAACAAATATACGACTGTACTCTCTATTCGTATATTTGTTGGTGGACGTCAGGGTTTCAAAAGGGGACACTATTTATTTAGTGTTTAGCTCTTTCCCCAACGTCTTGGTGTTATATATTTGTATTATATATTGTAGTAGTATGGGGTACCTCTTTTTATAAAACACCATGGCAACCTCATATAAGCGTACCCTGAGTCTTAAAATCACGACAAAGGCTTGGGGTGTTTCGGCAATTGAGGTGTATCATGGGTTGAAGGATGTAGTTGGGGCAGGGCCACGGGTCCTTCAAGGTCTCGTTAATGTTTCCAAATCTGTATGGAATGTCACCGTAGTTAATGAAAGTGTGAAGGAAAAGTTGCTCGACGAGGTCCTTGTCGTGAAGGGTGAGGTGTTTAATGTGGAGGAAATAGATTCTGATCGTCTATTAGTCAAGATGAAGGTTCCATTAGCGATCCCAGATGAACGGGTTATCACTGAATTGATCAAGTATGGCAAAGTGGACAAAGTAGAACACGAGACCTATCAATTTGATCGAACCTTAGAAAATGGCATCAGAGGAATTTGGTTTGAAAAGGTAGAACAACCTCTCCCAAGCAAGGTCACCATAGATGGTCGATTTATCTTGCCATTATGGTACAGGGGGCAAATCAAAGAGTGTAGAATCTGCTTAAGCACAGATCATCTTGCAACAGATTGCCCTAACAAAAACAAATGTCTAGTTTGTGGATCATCTGATCATTTTAAGTGGCGATGCCCGCAGAACAAATATGTCAAAAAGGGTGCTGATGAAAGTGCAGAGCAAGTTGTCTCTAAAGAGAATGTCATAGAACCGGTAGCTGCTGAGATTGTAGCTGAAATCCATACTAATGGGAAGCACGTTGCTAAGGAAAATGTCATCGAACCAGTAGTTGCTGATATTGTAGCTGAAGTCCATGTTAATGAGAAGCATGGGGAAAAAACTAAGAATCCAATCGCTGTAGTGGCAGGCGATGAAATAGAGGTTCTAGATGAGGGGCTAAGTCTTACTCCAGTAACAAGTCAATCCAAGTTTGATGACAGAGAGGCTAATTCCACACAAGTTGAAGATGATGATCAATACCCTCTGGAAGAGAGTTTTAATTTAGGACAAGTAAAATTCAGGTCGCAAGATACTGAACCTAACTTTGATTTTCCACTGAGTACACTCAATCTAGACGATTTAAATAATATAGAGAAAGTAATTGGTGTCTCGGATCGATTGAGTGGAACAAAGCGACAGAAAGATGGAGAGAGTTCTGAATCAGAAATAGAGGAAAGTGATATAGAAGACGATACTATGTCAGTCGCTGAATCTGATATATCCATTCAAACACAGAGTTCTAAATCACCTGATGAAATGGTCATGTACAGGTCAGAGGCAGGAGAGGTGTTAGTTCCATATGTGACGGCAAATGGTGTTAAATATAGGCATCTGCGTCATGATTCAGATATATTAAAATATAAGCATTTGGAAAAAGTTGAGCTAAGTAATGCAGCATTTGTGAGTAAAATAGGTAAATGGTCTAAGAGAGGGTCGAAAAAAACAAAATCTAGTTAGCTTAATAATGGCGGTTTTACACAGCATTTTATTACCTTTTATGCTAATTTGCACACTCAATTGTAGAGGCTTAAATAGTGACATAAAGCAACGTCACTTACTAGAGACTCTGAAAAATGAGCAGATTGACATTGCTTTGATACAGGAAACAAAAATTCAGAAGTCAGAATCATACGATAATTTAGAAAAGATTTCTGGATCCAGAATATTTTATTCGTTATCTCAAGATAATAGTGCAGGCGTAGCAATTGTTATACTCCCTCGTTGTTCAGCCTATGTAAATATAATCTCTTCAGTATCAGGTGCAAATGGTCGCTGGGTGAGAGTCACTCTAGATATACAACAAACACGTATCACGTTGCTGTGTATATATGCACCTGCATCTCATCAACTACGTCGTAATTTTTTTAAGGAGATGTCTAAAACAGCACTAGATAACATCACTGAAAACTTAGTAATGGGTGGTGACTTTAATTGTGTCATAGACAAAGAAAATGACAGGAATGCAACTTCAACTTATACTGATACATCACATAGACTCTTAAAGGAAATATGTGATAATGAAAATTTAGTTGACACCTATAGAATATCAAAACCTCATGGTAAAGATCTTACATGTTTTTCGGTAGATGGTAAAGTTGGTTCAAGGATCGACAGAATTTATGTGAATAGTTTGTTAACAGGGTACTGGAGAGATGTTAATATTAAGCCAGTTGCATTCTCCGATCATAACATGGTTTGTGTAGCCTTTGCCAATGCTGACTGGGTAACAAAAGGGGTCGGGATTTGGAAATTAAACACAACACTGTTGGGAGAAGAATTTTATAAGAATAATATAGAGAGTTGTTGGCAACATTGGATTAATAGGAAAGCATCATATAAGAGCACATTGCAATGGTGGGAGGATGTAAAACTGGATTTAAAGTATGTTTCCCGAAAGTATGCTATTAGAAAAGCACAGGAAATACGCAAACGCAAGAAAACACTTCATCGATCACTGATGAAAATTAATGCTAAAGTAAATAATGGTGAAGATAATTACTATGAATTACTGGTTAAAATTAAAAGTAAAATAAGAGATATAGAACAATATGAGTTTGAGGGTGCAAAAATTAGAGCAAGAGCCCAGATGCATGCAGAAGGGGAAAAGCCAACCTGATATTTTTGCACGTTAGAAAAAGCACGGGCAATAGATAAGGTGATGTGCTCATTAAACATGCCGGATGGTTCAACCGTCTTTACCAACAGTGAAATGAGTACTATTGTATGCAATTACTATGAGTCATTGTACAAGTCAGAGGGAATTGATGAAGATGCCAAATTGGATTTGTTAGCAAATATAGACAAAAAGGTGTCAGACACAGGCAGTGAATTTTGTGATCAACCCTTAACACTAGAAGATTTAACTAAATCCCTTAAAGGTATGAAACTAGAAAAATCACCGGGGTGTGATGGCCTTCCAGTTGAATTTTACCAAACGTTTTGGCACCTTGTAGGTCCAATAATGGAAGAATTGGGCACTGAAATTTTTGAGAAAGGCCATTTACCACCAACTATGTCTAGGGCATACGTAAGGCTAATATATAAAGGAAATGACAGACGTCTAATTCAGAACTACAGACCAATTTCTCTACTATGTGTAGACTACAAAATAATATCCAGAGCACTAACATTGAAACTAGGTAGTGTTTTAGGAGAAATCATTGGAACAGAGCAGACATGTGCTGTACCCAGGAGGACAATTCTAACTAATACCATGGTAATAAGAGACCTTATACAATTGGTTGAGAAGGATAGCATCCCTTCAGCTGTGATTGCCTTGGACAATGAAAAGGCATTTGACCGTGTGGAATGGGATTTTCTTTTTAATTCTTTGCAATCGTTTAGGTTAGGCTCAAACTTTATTAAATGGGTTAAGATTTTATATACGGATATCAAGAGTAGCTATTTAGTGAACAATCAATTATTCAGAGAAATTGTCTTAGGACGTGGCGTTAGACAGGGGTGTTCCCTATCGCCATTATTATTTGTTATTGTGATGGAATCACTTGGCATAGCATTGAGGCAAAATAATAACTTTCAAGGCATATGTATTCGTGGCATAGAAAGACCACTTAAGCTGTCACAATATGCTGATGACACAACTGTGTTTACCAGTTCAAACAATGATTTTGCAATTTTAAACCACGTACTAGAAAAGTTCCAAAATGCATCTGGTTTGAAAATCAATAAAGGAAAATCCAAATGATTATTTTTGGGGCCATGGAAAGAGCGGAATGACCAGCTACTTGAAGTCAATTGGTCTAATGATACCATTAAGATTTTAGGCATCTATTTTGGCAGGAAACCGAATACAATACAAAATTGGAATGAACGAGTATCTAAGCTTAAGAGAATATTAGCAAATTGGAAGCGTCGTCGTCCTTCAATCTTTGGTAGAGTGTTTGTTGTCAACAACTTGGCATTATCTGGGCTATGGTATACAGCATCTGTTGTACACATGCCAAAACATGTAGAAAAGGAGGTTAATGAGTTGATATTGTCAATCATATGGGAAGAAAAGAATCATTTAGTTTCCCATCGTGTTCTCAATAATGCTAAGTTAGAAGGAGGACTTGATTTAATTGATATTAAAGTGAAATGTGTTTCTTTAAGGTTACAATTTTTGGATGATCTTATTACATCAGATGAGACATGGGCATGTGTTTCACGAGCTCTCATGGAGAGAATTGTAGAACCATTTCTGGCGGAGCATGTTTTTACCTCAAAGAAGCCACCTCCGAATAGCCAAATGATACCAGATGTGTTTAAAGATCAAGTTAAGGAGTTAGAAATATTTGACAGATACATGCCTCCACCTACGTGCTGGAAGGAAGTACTAGAACAGCAATTGTGGGGCAATAGTAATATATGTTATAACAATGCAGTACTTTATCTACCGTCCTTTGCAAAATATGGCATTCAACATTTATCTGACATGATACACCCTCAAACACTTAGATGGATTTCAATGCAAGAAGTAGCTAGAAAAACACATATGAGGCATATAGATGTCCAGTGGTTGCTAAATAAAATAAAACATGCTGTACCAATTGAATGGTTTCGTCTGCCAAATGTAAATAATAATAGTTTGACTCCACAACCCGCATTAGTTCTTGATGATGAGATATTAAAATACAAGATGAGATCCAAGGAATGGTACCATATTATGAGACGAAAACAAGTAACACCTCCCATAGCAATTAGGAGATGGGATGACTCAAGCTATAAACCATCCAGTTGGAAAAATGTATGGAAAATATTACATTCTCCATACATACCAAATATGGCTCGTGATTTATTGTGGCGATTACTACATCGACGGCTATGGGTGGGACACTTGACATACAAGTGCAATATTACGACTTCTGATAGGTGTTACTTATGTCAAACAGACGAGGAAACAATCGAGCATTTATTTGCGGAATGTCCAATATCGTCACAATTTTGGGACTATATCAGCCAAATCTTGGCAAAATTTGGAGCGAAGCCCATTGTTCTAGACACGCATGTAGTCTTATTTAGAGTATTTGGATCAAGCGGTGTAAATATCATAAAGTCTGAAAGGACTATTTTAATAACAATACTAACCATAGGTGTTTGGGCCATTTGGAAACATCGGTGTGCACAGACGAAAAATCCATCTATGGGCAATCACAATAGAGCAATAAAGGCAATATCTCGTTCATTGCTGGTGAATCATATTCCTTGCGAATATTTTAGATTAAAGCAGCATGGTAAAGAAAAAGTATTCAAGGACATATGGTGCAAAACAAACATAGTTTCAATAGAGTTGGGAGCTGTAAAAATAAATGAGCCTGCACTAGCTTAAATCATTTAATTACTACAGCTGATTTATCTGTGTCTTTTAATTAATCTGTGTCATGTAATTCATTTTAGTCTGCACTTTGATATTGTTATGTTTAATAATTCATGTTAACAAATAAACAGACTGGGGTAATTTAATAATCAATCGATAAAGTAAGTTGCCATTGAATTATAAAATTGTCCCAGATAATTTTAGGAATTTGCACAGAGTTTTATAGGGTCATTTGTTCCCGGGGAATTTACAAAACCTTACAACAAAGTAAATCAAAAATGGAAACAAGAGCGCCATCTATTTCCATCTATTTTTCTGTAATTTTCCTGCTGATTATATATGTTATGCTACCCAAATGCTACTACGCCCGCTGATCTTTAAAGACTCAGCCCACTGGCGTCAATGATTGACTTATTTGTCATTGATTGACGAGTCACTTTTCATTTGTTGAATAGTTGCACTCGCCACACGGGCCTACTACCACACATGGATTGAATGGTAATTTACAAAACCTTACAATAAAGTAAATTGAAAATGTGAGCAAGAGCGCCATTAATTTTTCTGAAATTTTTCTGCCGACTATATGTATCATACTACCCAAATGCTACTACGCCCGCTGATCTTTAGAGAATCAGCCCACTGGCGTCAATGATTGACTTATTTGTCATAGATTGACGAGGCACTTTTCATTTGTTGGATAGTTGCGCTCGCCACACGGGTCTACTACCACACCTGGGTTGAATAGTAATGCCTTTGTTAAGTTTTGTTTTGCTATCGGAGCTTTATCAGCCTATTGTTTTGTATCTATACTTTTTAAGCCATATGTATTTATAGATTCTATTAATGCTCATTATTTATCATTGTTTTGGTGTAATATTAATCAAGATTGCTAGTTCACCAGGTTTTTTTCTGGGGGTTTGCAAGCCTTTTTAAAGGAGTTCCTCCGTGAAGTTTGTCCGACTGCGTCAGCGTCGGTTTTTCAAAAAAAAAGAAAAAAAGTAGTAGTAGTAGTAGTAGTAGTAGTAGTAGTAGTAGTAGCAGGTGTAGCAGCAGCAGTAGCAGCAGCAGTAGCAGCAGCAGTAGCAGCAACTGTAGTAGCAGCAGTAGTGGCAAAGTAGTAGAATCAGTAGTAGCAGTCGCAGCAGTAGTAGTAGTAGCAGCAGCAGCAGCAGCAGCAGTAGCAGCAGTATCAGCAGTAGTAGTAGCAGCAGTAGCAGCAATAGTAGTAGTAGTAGTAGTAGTAGTAGTAGTAGTAGTAGTAGTAGTAGTAGTAGTAGTAGTGGTAGTAGTAGTAGTAGTAGTAGTAGTAGTAGTAGTAGTAGTAGTAGTAGTAGTAGTAGTAGTAGTAGTAGTAGTAGTAGTAGTAATAGTAGTACTAGTAGCAGTACTAGCAGTAGTAGCAGTAGTAGCAGGAGCAGCAGCAGTAACAGTAGTAACAGCAGTAGCAGCAGTAGTAGTAGTAGTAGTAGTAGTAGTAGTAGTAGTAGTAGTAGTAGTAGTAGTAGTAGTAGTAGTAGTAGTAGTAGTAGTAGTAGTAGTAGTAGTAGTAGTAGTAGTAGTAGTAGCTGTAGTAGCAGCAGTAGCAGCAGTAGCAGTAGTAGTAGCAGTAGTAGTAGATTATTAAATGGCGCAATATAGTGATGTAATACAACATTACAAATTATAAAGCTGTTTTCCTAGTGCAAATAGGCAAGCTTGTTTAATACATGTTAGCTGGTCAAAAATGGTTGTGGGACAATAGTGCAATATTCAACGTTTCTTCAGCCAGCTATTTGTTGTATGCAGTGTGTTTGTTCCTGATACACACAGGCCAGCATAATCTATATTTTCGCTATAGGTGGGCAATGTTAAATACACATTAAACACGCACATATTTTAGTAACTCATTTTGATGGTATTGTACTTTCTTCATTTTAGTCGTTTTTACGTTCAATTCCCGTGCCATTTTGTTCTTTCCAATGATTATTGATTTAAAGGTGCATATTCACAGCAAAATGCTTCAAAATTAAATTGTTGAAAATACAAATTTTATTCTAAACACATCAAAGCAATTTTCAAGATGGATGGATAAATTTATAGCTCCGCTCACTTCTTACGGATGTAGGAAAAGAATTATACTACCGATTTCCCATAATCCTAATTTCAAGATAATTATACAGGTTGATTATTTTGACACTAATTTGACGGGGCTGCAACAGCTCTCAGTCAAATTAGTTTCAAAATACACACGAACGTGTTTCGTAAATAATAATTTCATCAGACATAAAATTCACAGATTTTCACGACGGAGCTATGTGTCACTATGATTGCAATGTCAGCTAACTAATGCCGTGTTAGGCTATGGCATCATATACTTGAGTAACAGATTGACACCCCCCCCCCATTATTATTAGCGAAAGGGTTTGCGTAGATCGATATAGTTATCATACTTGTGTGTAATTGTCTTACCTGAAATATGTGAAGATGAAAATGGTGATGAAGAGGAGGAATAGTGATATACAATTTGTTATGAAGTAAATATCACGCAAGAGTGTGGCCAACTGAACTTCTTGATTGTTTATTTGCTGCGAAATAATAATAATAATAATAATAATAATAATAATAATTATTATTATTGAGGCAACTGTAAATCCGTATGCTCTGTGGTAATAAGAATCCGGTTAATAGCAAAAATGGTATGGGAATAGCTAGATACGATAGAGGCATAGACCGAGACGACAGAGTCATAGCTAGGGATGGGTTGGCATAGCTAGAGATGGTAGGAGCATAGCTAGAGATGGTAGGAGCATAGCTGGAGATGGTAGGAGCATAGCTGGAGATGGTAGGAGCATAACTAGAGATTGATGGGCATAACTAGAGATGGTAGGAACATAGTTAGAGATGGTAGGAGCATAGTTAGAGATGGTAGGAGCATATCTAGAGATGGTAGGAGCATAGCTAGAGATGGTAGGAACATAGCTGGAGATCGTAGGAGCATAGCTAGAGATGGGTGGGCATAACTAGAGATGGTATGAACATAGAGATGGTAGGAGCATAGTTAGAGATGGTAGGAGCATATCTAGATATGGTAGGAGCATAGGTAGAGATGGTAGGAGCATAGATAGAGATGGTAGGAGCATAATTAGAGATGGTAGCAGCATAGTTAGGGATGGTAGGAACATATCTAGATATGGTAGGAGCATAGTTAGAGATGACAGGAGCATAGTTAGAGATGGTAGGAGCATAGATAGAGATGGGAGGATGATAGTTAGAAATGATAGGGGCATAGTTAGAGATGGTAGGAGCATAGTTAGAGATGGTAGGAGCATAGTTAGAGACGGTAGGATCATATCTAGAGATGGTAGGAGCATAGTTATAGATGGTAGGAGCATATCTAGAGATGGTAGGAGCATAGCTGGAGAAAGTAGGAGCATAGCTAGAGATGGGTGGGCATAACTAGAGATGGTAGGAACATAGTTAGAGATGGTAGGAGCATAGTTAGAGACGGTAGGAGCATAGTTAGAGATGGTAGGAGCATATCTAGAGATGGTAGGAGCATAGCTAGAGATGGTAGGAGCATAGTTAGAGATGGTGGGAGCATATCTAGAGATGATAGGAGCATAGTTAGAGATGGTAGGAGCATAGTTAGAGATGGTAGGAGCATAGTTAGAGATGGTAGGAGCATAGTTAGAGATGGTAAGAGCATATCTAGAGATGGTAGGAGTAAAGCTAGAGATGGTAGGGGCATAGTTAGAGATGGTAGGAGCATATCTAGAGATGGTAGAAGCATAGTTATAGATGGTAGGAGCATATCTAGAGATGGTAGGAGCATAGTTAGAGATGGTAGGAGCATATCTAGAGATGGTAGGAGCATAGTTAGAGATGGTAGGGGCATAGTTAGAGATGGTAGGAGCATAGTTAGAGATGGTAGCAGCATAGTTAGAGATGCTAGGAGCATATCTAGATATGGTAGGAGCATAGTTAGAGATGGTAGGAGCATAGTTAGAGATGGTAGGAGGATAGTTAGAGATCGTAGAAGCAAATCTAGAGATGGTAGGAGCTTAGTTAGAGATGGTAATAGCATAGTAAGAGATGGCAGGAGCATAGTTAGAGATGGTAGAGGCGTATCTAGAGACGGTAGGAGCATATCTAGAGATGGTAGGAGCATAGCTAGAGATGGTAGGAGCATAGTTAGAGATGGTAGGAGCATAGCTAGAGATGATAGGGGCATAGCTAGAGATGTTAGGGGCATAGCTAGTGATGGTAGGGGCATGGCTACAGATGGTAGGGGCATAGTCAGAGATGGTAGGAGCATGGCTAGAGATGATAGGTGCATAGCTAGAGATTTTAGGAATTATAGCTACAGACGAGAGAGACACAGTTAGAGATAGTAGGGTCATATCTCGAGATGGTAGGGTCATAGTTAGAGATTGTAGGAGCATAGCTAGAGATGATAGGGGCATAGTTAGAGATGTTAGGGGCATAGCTAGTGATGGTAGGGGCATGGCTACAGATGGTAGGAGCATAGGTTGATATGGTAGGAGTATAGCTAGAAATGATTGGAGCATAGCTAGAGATTGTAGGATTTATAATCAGAGACGATAGAGGCATAGTTAGAGATAGTTAGATATGGTAGGAATATAGCTAGAGATGGTAGGAGCATAGCTAGAAATGGTATGAGCATAGCTAAAGATGGTAGCGGCATAGCTAGAGATGGTAGGGTGTGGCTACAGATGGTAGGATCATAGCTAGACATGGTAGGAACATAGCTAGAGATAGTAGGGGTATAGCTATAGATGGTGGTGGCATATCTAGACATGATTAGGGGCATAGCTAAAAACGACAAACTTACTAAGACACAAGAGCCCATCAAAATCTGTCAACAAACACAAAATGAAAACCAATTCGGTGAGTACAGATCCTTCGGTGACAAATAATAGAGATTCTTTATGACGCTGGGTCCAAACGGATGCCCATAAAGGCAATGACAGACGGGACAGCAACTCGCTAGCAACAACAGCCGCGTGTGTCACCCCAACCAACAAGTTGTTTTTAACAAAGAATTCGGCTGGAAAATAGGACATTGCTCTACTTTCAATCAAGATTTTCACCAGAGTTCTTTAGCTACAAAGGTCTCGTGCGATTTGTTGTTCCATGTGGCATGTACCAACTTGTTGCAAACGCTTGTATCATCTGTACCATTGCGTTTAGCGTCTCTTTTGTGAGCCGTGACTTGAGCGCTCATCATCAGAAGAGGCATAGATAGGTTAGAGAGGGCAAAGTGACCTCCCTAAAAGAACCGTCACCAAGTTCAAGTTTAAGTTCTCTTTATATACTCAGGCTACATCTGTAGCATATGCCGTGTGCTTTAAATGTATACATTTATCATGTCGTGATCGCATACAGAAGATGGCTATTAACGCATGCGTGACTATCCGTACCTGAAACACTATTTCCTCACTGCATCTGTTATAATTCGTCCATCCATTGTTGGCCCACTGTGCTGATGAATTGCATGTCCGGTGAGCGAATGAACCAGTATCTGGATGATAAAGACAGAGCGAAACAATTTAGTCAGCTACCTGTATGATCCTTCTGCCGCTAAAGACAGAGTTAGAGTACGTTAAACATTCATTTAAATTTTCTGAATAGCAAAGAGAGAGAGAGAGAGAGAGAGAGAGAGAGAGAGAGAGAGAGAGAGAGAGAGAAAGAGAGAGAGAGAGAGAGAGAGAGAGAGAGAGAGCGATATATATATATTTAATATATATATATATATATATATATATATATATATATATATATATATATATATATATATATATATATATATATATATATATATAGAGAGAGAGAGAGAGAGAGAGAGAGAGAGAGAGAGAGAGAGAGAGAGATAGAGAGAGAGAGCGAGAGAGAGAGAGAGAGAGAGAGAGAGAGAGAGAGAGAGAGAGAGAGAGAGAGATATGCATACTGCGAGGAGACAGATGGTCTTTGATAGATATGTTCCATCTATTTGTAGTATTTACAAAGTCGGTATGGTCGCCTCAGAATGGACAGTATTTGTGCATTCTTCTTGTCGGGCATTTTGGCCAGAGCTGTGAACCCATCGATAAGCCACTACAATCATTACAGGAATCATTGACATTCATGACTAACAGATGACGTCAATCATATATGGACGTCTCGAAGACCTGAGAGGGAATACCCATGTGTGCTTATCAATTTTCAGTAGCATCTCTCTCCCACAAACGACCACATTTTGAGGCGCAGAGAATAAAGGGACCCATTATTGCCATGCCACGCCCATTTATAGCCTGAGTCCGTCCACGATATATAAGCGTCTGAATCGATTTAGCACCTTTATCTCTGAATCACCATAATTGTAGTTTAAAAGTAATCATCCAGGTAAGTTGTTTAATATTTTGAAACTAATTTGACTGAAAGCGGTGGCTTTATTAAATTGTGAATTCACCGACGATTACTGATTCTATTCCGATTCCTATTCTGATGAATGTAGAAAATTGACGTGTGTCATTCGGATTATTTAGTGCTTGGTCACCGTTTTGTCATACTCTGAACAACGATATAATGCCAATTGCGTGTTGTTTATACACACATTTTAACATCCAGGCACAACTCCTGTTTTTACCATTGCACTGCTGTATTCTGAGCAATGGTGTTCAGTGTCAGATGTGTGTTGTCAAGAGACTAAGACAGTGACATCATTAAGCGGCAGCAATCTAACAATCTACATCCATTCGTCGTCCAGCAACTCATATTAAATCTCGCCTTGTTCAACCGTATATGGGTTATCATCCATGATGCTTTGGTCAGCCGTTTGTAGCTTTTCTGTTATAGACAAAACCACTTACTAACCATTTACTGAGCATTTATTAGTCTTCATTGGCGTAATCTCTTATCGCCATACGACAGAGCGTCAATCATCACGGACTGCTCCGAGGATGCCTTAATCCATTGACTGCCAAATGGTCGTGTTACTCATCTAACCCATCATCCACAGTCACCCAACTTCCGCCCCCTACAATCACCCACAGCTCAGGACTCGCGTCGGCTTGACATGGCTCGAGCAATCGACATTGAATGAGACTTGTCGAGCATTACAGAACGTGAACACGAGTGTAACATTTTGCGAACACAATTGGTTTAATTTGATTTGGCAATCGGCCTGTCAAATCGGACTTTGAATTTTTAATTTTGCCTTCGAACTAGAAGAGATCGATGGCTACATATGGTAGCAACAGCACCCAGTCAAATTAGTTTCAAAATGTTCAAGGACATGTGCATTAAATTGTAGATTCCACACAGACAAACCTTTTGTACACCTTCCCAACTGACTTTTCGAATACATTTCGTAATAGAGCTTTTGATTGTTACGCCAACTAGCAAGCGACAGATTTGATCATGGCATCACATACCTGAGCAACAGATTGAATCCCTCTATTCACGTGTATCCTTATAAAGAAGGAGGGCTATGTAACAGACCGTCAACAATGCGTGCAGCGTATACACATAGCTGATCTTTCTGACAGGATCTTTCCAGAATGACCGCCCTGATTCTGATACAAACATTGGCATTCCGCTACATGATGTTTAAAGGACATTCTGTAATTTGCGTTGTCACACGTCGCTCAATGCAGCCAAGCAGAACCTATGTCTCCCCACGTGGTTAGCTGATAACCTCTGATCATTAATTTAACATTGCCGAGATGTAATACAAGCCCACAATTCTCTGTCTATGTCTCTTCCTAGATTGGTTTTTAATCATCGCTAAGGGCCTCTTGATTAGCTTCGTGTACTTATCAGCATGGCGACATCAACTGTCTGGCTGTTAGATTCCTGAATATTTCTTTATCCATAGGGATTAACACTGAACCTGCTGAATATTTGGAGAACAATTTGACTGAAAGTTGTTGGTGGTAGGTCCAGAAGTATTACCCATTGAAATTATTGTCTGATGATTTGCAGCTGTCAGACAGTTGGGTGAGATGTCTGCTGATAGTTGTCAACGCGATGCTTCACGACAACGACCATCCCTGTCATTCAATGTCGAAATAATTAGGTTAACAGGGACAATATGGCTTCCTAGATTCAGGAAAGTAGCTGACCGTCATACTGTGGTTCAATAAACAATATTCTCCATCCATGCTGTTCGGAATTATAGATATTCTAGTATAACAAATCATGTAGTAGTGGTGCTGGTCGTGGGGGTAGGTGGTGGTGGTAGCGGTGGTGGTGGTGGTGGTGGTGGTGCTGGCAGTATCAGTAGCAGTAACAGTAGTAGTAGCAGCAGAAGTAGTAGCAGCAGCCACATTAGCACCAGCAGCAGCAGAAGCATCAGTAGTAGCAGCAGTAGTAGTAGTAGTAGTAGTAGTAGTAGTAGTAGTAGTAGTAGTAGCAGTAGCAGTAGCAGTAGCAGTAGCAGTTGCAGCAGCAGTAGTAGTAGTAGTAGTAGTAGTAGTGGTGGTGGTGGTGGTGGTGGTGGTGGTGGTGGTGGTGGTGGTGGTAGTAGTAGTAGTAGTAGTAGTAGTAGTAGTAGTAGTAGTAGTAGTAGTAGTAGTAGTAGTAGTAGTAGTAGTAGTAGTAGTAGTAGTAGTAGTAGTAGTAGTAGTAGTAGTAGTAGTAGTAGTAGTAGTAGTAGTAGTAGTAGTAGTAGTAGTAGTAGTAGTAGTAGTAGTAGTAGTAGTAGTAGTCAATATTGTCAACGCACTGGCTCAGAATCTTCAATAATTGAAAAAATTCAAAAACTTAAGATATTTTGGTTTATCTTACTGCCTGAGATTTGTCATTTTGTTTGAGGAAAGCCATATGGCATTAATGTTAACCCTTTACTGGTTCAATTTGTTCAGTAGAATCCAAATATTCGCTTACTTATTTAATGTACATTTGCAGGCACATACAAGGTCATTCCCGAGAATATGCCACTGGAGCGACTGTCTCGGTTCCCGAGCCAGTCATTACAGCGGTAAATTTTCAAAAATACTCCAATCTCCGCCGGCAAATGGACATTGCCCAAGATCACTAAATTGACCGTTTTTGGCTGACCATCATGCAAGGGTTAATGTTGAATGATTGAGATGGATATTCTGGATAGCTATTTGAGTTTTGCTTTTACCAAGATGTCACGTAGATTCGGATTTTTCTTAAATGCAATTACTGGACGCTTGTTAAAGGGTTGTTTCAGTTTCTCCTGTAGGTTTTGATACTCATCTTTCAAGATTTTGGAAATTTGAACGTTTTTCTGATTATAGGTCAGAATGAATGGAATTTTGTCACGTTGATCAGATAAGCCTGGGTCCGAGTTTATTCCCCTTGGCCACTGTGTTTCGAGTTCTTTAATCCAAAACGATTCTCGAAGTTTTCTTTGTTTATCAGTTTCTTCTGCCGTATCTGAAAGGGGTGGCTGTTCAATTGGCATAATTTCAAAGTCACGAAGGACTAAATGGTCAGGAAGATTAAAATGTTCGGAAACATGTGTGTCTTCCTCTAGCCTAATATCTGAGAGGTGTCGAGTTGCCCGCCATCTTAATGGACATTTGGTTTCGCCGACATACTGTTTTTGGCACAATTTGCATGAAATTAGATAAATAACATTTTCAGAGTCACAATCTAGATTAGACTGAAGTTGGAACTTGCTTTTGTTCTGAAAGCTCGTGAAAGTATTCTGTTTAGGAGAAATTCATCTAACTTGCACCTTTTCTTTCCGCATTTGCGGGATTTGCCTACACCTATAATCGGACGATTGTGAGAAATTTTGGTAGGCCGACGATTTGAGGCATTATCTGGAATGGTTTCCAAGCCGTCCAATGTTTCAGATTTGATTTTGCGCAAGAATCGTGAGGAGTAACCTCGTGGTTTGAGGGCTTTGAATAGGGTAGAGCACGCTTCTTCAAAGTTTTTCCTATCACTTGAATTCCTGTGAAAACGGATTATTTGTGATTTTACTATTCCTTTAAAAGTATGTGGTGGATGGAAAGATTTTTTGTGCAATAGCTGATGCGAATCGGTTGGTTTGAAATACACTTTGTAGTCTAAGTAGCCAGTTGTTTCATACTGTAGACCTTTATATACAGTTACATCCAGGAAATCTACAGACATCTCGTCAATGGTTGCTTTTAATTTGATTTTCGGATCGTGATTGTTCAGAATTTCGAAAAATTCATCAAACTCTGCCTTTGTGTGTTGCCAAATCCTGAAAATGTCATCAAGGTACCTGCGATAAATGAGGGGCTATTTTGGACACTTTTCTAACGCTTCCTCCTCCCACTCTGCTACGTAAATATTGGCAAAACATGGGCTAAAGCGCTTGCCCATCGCGCAGCCTCAAATTTGTTGGTAAATTTCGCCATCGAATTCAAAATCATTGCCTTTCAGACTCAGCTCTAATAGAGCTATTACTGCTCTGTCTGGCCTGTTGTTGTCTGGGTAGTTCACGAATGCTTTATGGATAGAATTTATACCCTTCTCGATGTCAATGTTTGTATACATAGCATCGATTCAAGCATGACCAGGAATGAATTTGGAGGTATCAATGTCTCAGAGACCTGGGATAAGAAGTCTTCTGTGTTTTTCAAGAAGCTGGGGTGTCTATTTGCTATTGGCTGTAGATGGTATTCGATGTATTCACTGATTCTGTAGGATTCTGAGCCACAATCAGAGATTATAGGTCACCCGGGCGGTGACATTGGGTCCAACCACGAATCTATGGGTTTATGAATTTTTGGCAAAAGATAGAAAGTCCGTGGTTTTGACTCAAGCTTAGCAAAGAGATACTTATGTTGCTTTTCGGTGATCTTCCTGCTATCGAGCAATTTTTGAAGAATCTCATCAAATTTGCTGCAATTATTTTGCCAAAGTGGTTTGCTTAGTTTCTGGTAATGCTTTGGGTTACTAAGTTGTCGTTGTGCTTCACGTTTATAGTTATCTTTAAGCATTATTACAGTCGCCGACCCTTTATCTGCAGGTTTGATGACAATTTCGCTGTTTTTAGACAATTCAATTAAGGCCTGGCGTTCCTCATAGGGTAAATTTGGTTGATCATTAGGGAATGCAGAATTTTTAACACGTTCTGAAAAGAGTTCTATGCTTTCACCGATCGCTGGGTCCAGTTTTACGTTTGGTGCCCAGCCAGTTTTTTCAATGAATGGTGGAATGTTACTATTAGAGTTACGAAAGGAGTCTGCTAACTTAATACGGTGACTAAATTCAGATGTTTCCATACAGCCATTATCTAAAAGAGCATCCAAACCTGTTTTAGGTTTTGGTGTTGGGACAAATGTAAGACCAAAATTTAGCAGTGACTGCCCTGCTTCACCTAATGGGGAGCCAGTTATATTGACAATATTACTTCCCAGTCCTGTTTCCGGGCGTATGTTACCTTGGCCCCTGTCTAGTTTAAATTTAGGAATTTAAGCCAGGCAGAATACATAGAGTTAGCTGTCTTTTCAGTCCAATGAATGTTATCCTTAACAACATTAAATTCGGAGAGTCTGAGTGCAGGAATGAGTCACAGATTTTGATGATTCAGCCGTCGAATTGAGGGACTGAATCAACAACCTCTGCTGAGCGGTCAACCGACTTGAATAGTTAAGTTTTGCGAAGTAAATCGCAGTCTTTGGGAATTTGGACTTAATCGCACTGAAAAGCAGCATTAATCTATGTTTTGAACTAGAGATGGGTTCATTCATATCATTAATACCAATGTTAATCACTATTTTCACTAGTAGTAGTAGTAGTAGTAGTAGTAGTAGTAGTAGTAGTAGTAGTAGTAGTAGTAGTTGTAGTAGTAGTAGTAGTAGTAGTAGTAGTAGTAGTAGTAGTAGTAGTAGTAGTTGTAGTAGTAGTAGTAGTAGTAGTAGTAGTAGTAGTAGTAGTAGTAGTTGTAGCAGTAGCAGTAGCAGTAGCAGTAGCAGTAGCAGCAGCAATAGCAGCAGCAGCAGCAGTAGCAGTAGCAACAGCAACAACAACAGCAGCAGCAGCAGCAGCAGCAGCAGCAGCAGCAGCAGCAGCAGCAGGAGTAGTAGCAGCGGCGGTAGTAGCAGCAGTAGCAGTAGCAGCAGCAGCAGTAGCAGCAGCAGCAGCAGTAGCAGCAGCAGCAGTAGTAGCAGCAGCAGCAGCAGCAGCAGTAGCAGCCGCGGTAGTAGCAGCAGTAGCAGTTGCAGCAGCAGCAGTAGCAGCAGCAGTAGCAGCAGCAGCAGTAGTAGTAGCAGCAGCGGTAGTAGCAGCAGCAGTAGCAGTAGCAGCAGCAATAGCAACAGGAGCAGCAGTAGCAGTAGCAAAAGCAGCAGCAGCAGCAGTAGCAGCAGCAGTAGTGGTAGTAGTAGTAGCAGCGGCGGTAGTAGCAGCAGCAGTAGCAGTAGCAGAAGCACCAATAGCAGCAGCAGCAGCAGAAGCAGTAGCAACAGCAGCAGCAGTAGCAGCAGCAGCAGCAGCAGCAATAGCAGCAGCAGCGATTGTAGCAGCAGCAGTAGCAGTAGCAGCAGCAGCAGCAGCAGCAGTAGTTGTAGTAGCTGTAGTAGCTGTAGTAGTAGTAGTAGTAGTAGTAGTAGTAGTAGTAGTAGTAGTAGTAGTAGTAGTAGTAGTAGTAGTAGTAGTAGTAGTAGTAGTAGTAGTAGTAGTGGTAGTAGTAGTAGTAGTAGTAGTAGTAGTAGTAGTAGTAGTAGTAGTAGTAGTAGTAGTAGTAGTAGTAGTAGTAGTAGTAGTAGTAGTAGTAGTAGTAGTCGAAGTGAACGCACGCGTTTATTTAGCTCTGCAATTGCTGCCCGAATTTGCTAGTTTCTAGCGCGATTTTGTAGATAAATTTTATACATATATTTCGTATTAGTATTTCCTTTCAAACTTTATGTTTAATTTGTAAATTCTTGTCTTGGTTGGAGCGCATTTTGTGTCTCCATTTTCTAAAGGCATTCCTCTTAGCTGGCGGTTTCCGCCATTTAATAGGGCTCCTCTTACTGTGGTCAATGCAATACATTTCACCCCGCGCGAGTCTGCTATTTCTATAGTTCGTAGGCTAGCGCATTATATTTGGCAAGATCGCTTGAGTGAGTGGATTTAATTCCTTTGTCATTTGTAAGCACAAGCCTAGTTCTTTAACTATATAAATCCTTATAGTCAGTTGGCTGTCCCAGGTCAACTCGAACAGACTAACAAATATATGACTGTACTATCTATTCATATATTTGTTAGTATACTTTAATCGGCTAGGTGTTAGTGAACCACTTAGAAAGTGGTTCAAACTAACAAATATACGACTGTACTCTCTATTCGTATATTTGTTGGTAGACGTCAGGGTTTCAAAAGGGGACACTATTTATTTAGTCCTGGTGTTATATAAGTATATATTTATTATATATTGTAGTAGTATGGGGTTCCTCCTTTGATAAACCACCATGGCAACCTATAAGCGTACCCTAAGCCTTAAAATAACAACTAAGGGGTGGGGTGTCACGGCTATCGACGTGTATCATGGGTTAAAAGACGTCGTTGGCGCGGGACCTGCTACTTTGCAGGGGCTTATCAATGTTACTAAAACTGTATGGAATGTAACAGTGTCAAATGAGGGGGTCAAGGAAAAGCTTCTGGAAGATGTTCTTATTGTAAAAGGTGAAGTTTGTAACGTAGAGGAAATCGAGTCAGAAAGGTTGCTAGTGAAGATGAAAGTTCCATTAGAAATTCCAGATGACAGAATCATGAGTGAACTCAAGAAGTATGGCAAAGTGCAAAAGATTGAACGGGAAACGTATCCCTTTGACAGAGCGCTAGAAAACGGTGTAAGACGTATTTGGTTTGAAAAAGTGGATAGCCCTTTACCAAGCAGATTGACGCTTGATGGCAGCTTTGTCCTGCCCTTATGGTATAGAGGGCAAATTAAAGAATGCCGGATCTGCCTAAGTACTGACCATTTGGCAACAGATTGTCCCAATCGAAACAAATGTTTGCTCTGTGGTTCAGTTGACCATTTTAAATGGCGCTGTCCAAAAAATCAAAACAAGCCCTCAGTATCAGGAGATAATCGCCCATTAAATGATGCAACTGAGTCAAATGCTTCTGAAGCAACCGCTACGGAAGCTGTTGTTTTGGTTCATGCCACTGTAAATGACGACACAAACAAATCATCAAATCCTGTTAAAGTAACTACAGTTGATGAAATTCATGTATTAGAGGAGGGTATAACCTTAAGTCAAGAAAATACTCAAAATGCAGTGGAGCCAAACGTTGCTGTAAAAGACATGCAGGAAAATGATGATCTTACAGAAGAGCCAGTTTACAATTCCTTAGAAGATGAATTAAAATTAGGACAGGATAAGGTTAGGACTCAGAAGACAGAAAGTTCAGTCGATTTTCTGTTGATATTGCTTTTCTACAAGAGACCAAAATTCAAAAAGCTGAAGTGTATGAATCTCTCAAAGATATTTCAAAAGGGCAGATTTTTTTTCTTTATCACAAGATAATAGTGCGGGAGTGGCCATTCTTATCCTGCCCCGCTGTCTCAACTATGTTGACATTATATCGTCGTCATCAGATCCAAATGGACGATGGATTTGTGTATCAATTGATGTACTAAACACTAGTTTAAATTTGATGTGCCTTTATGCACCTACCTCTCATCAATTGCGCCGGGAATTTCAAAATGATGTTTCCACAATAATTCAAGACAGAACGCCTGAAAACCTAATTATAGGCGGTGACTTTAATTGCATATTAGACAAGGCTAAAGACAGAAACTCTAGGTCTAATTTTAATGACACATCGCATAATATTTTGAAACACATTTGTGAAAATAAAAGCTTGTTAGACACTTATCGGATTGAAAATCCAGAAGGCCAGGAATTTACTTGGTTTTCAACCGATGGAAGGTTAGCTTCAAGGTTAGACAGGATCTATGTAGAACGTTCATTGAAAGGTTACATGCTAAAACTAACATAAAACCAGTAACTTTCTCTGATCACAATATGTTTTCCATCACATTAGACAAAGTTGACTGGGTCAAATGAGGAGATGGATTTTGGAAACTTAATGTAGCATTGCTACGAGATAGTTGCTACCGCAAATGTGTGGAAAGTTGTTGGAGGCATTGGGATGAAAGAAGAGGTTCGTATGAATGTATAACAGACTGGTGGGAAGATGCTAAATCAGACCTGAAATATATTTCAAGGTAGTATTCCATTAGGAAAGCACGTGAAACACGAAAGCGTAAAAAGGCGCTTCAGAGGTCGTTGTGTAAAATTAATAAGAAAATTAATGATGGGGAATATAATTATTACGAACTATTAGTTAAATTAAAAGGTAGACTAAATCAAATAGAGCAATATCAGTTTGATGGTGCCAAAATAAGGTCAAAAGCACAAATGCACACCGAGGGCGAAAATCCTACACGTTACTTTTGTAATTTGGAAAAAGCAAGAGGTATAGAGAAATTAATGCGCTCACTGAAGACTACTGATGGAGTATCAGTGTGCTCAAATGCAGAAATGATTGAAACAGTATCCGAATTTTACAAATCATTGTATAGGTCTGAGGGAAGCGAGGAAACTGCAACTAGAGATGTTTTAGCTAATATAACGAAAAGACTTCCAGATTCATGTCGCGAAAGCTGTGACCAATCAATAACAATTGATGATTTGACAAAATCCCTCAAAGGTATGAAGTTAGAAAGGTCTCCTGGATGCGACGGACTTCCAGTTGAATTTTATCAAACATTCTGGCACATATTTGGGCCAGTATTAGAAGAAATAGCAACCAGCATTTTTAAGCAAGGGCATCTCCCTACATCGATGGCCCAAACATATGTTCGGCTTATATACAAGAGGGGTGACAGAAATAAAATACAGAATTATAGACCAATCTCTCTACTCTGTGTAGATTATAAGAGTATTACTCGGGCACTAACATTAAAACTTGGCGCAGTCCTAGGCGAAGTCATTCATGATGATCAAACCTGCTCTGTGCCAGGAAGATCAATATTAAACTACACTTTGCTTATACGGGACCTTATTCAATTAGTTGAAAAGGATTGTATCCCAGCAGCAATAATAGCACTTGATAACGAGAAGGCGTTTGACAGACTAGAATGGGATTTCTTGTTTAAGTCTTTAGACCATATTGGCTTTGGTTCAAGATTTATTAAATGGGTCAATATATTATATACTGACATAACAAGTTGCTATTTAGTTAACAATCAGCTATCCAAACCTGTAGTGTTGGAACGATGTGTCAGACAGGGTTGCTCACTGTCCCCGCTTCTATTCGTCATAGCTATGGAATCGTTGGGGGCCACATTGAGGCAACGCAATGACTTTCAAGGAATATGTATACGTGGCGTAGAAAGGCCACTAAAGGTTTCTCAATATGCAGAATACGGATTTTAGAATTTTAAATGGAGTATTAACAGATTTTCAAAAGGCATCAGGACTTAAAGTCAATAAAGATAAATCTAAGGGATTGTTTTTTGGCGATTGGAAGGGCAGAACTGATAATGTGATGGATATTAACTGCTCAAATGATGTCATAAAAACTTTGGGTATTTACTTTAGTAGAGAACAAAATGTATTACTAAACTGGGAAGAAAGGATATCCACGCTAAAGTGTGCATTACTAAATTGGAAACGACGTCGCCTAACTGTCCTTGGCATGACATTTGTCCTTAATAATTTAATTTTATCTGGACTGTGGTATACCGTTTCTGTAGTTCATATGCCCAAATCAGTAGAGTCAAAGATCAACACGTTACTTTCGTCCTTCTTATGGGAGGACAAATCCCATTTAGTATCACAGTCAATCCTCACCAATGAAAAGCATGCCGGAGGCTTGGATTTGGTTAATGTTTCAGCAAAGTGTGCTTCTTTAAAATTGAAATTCTTGAATAAGTTACTTACTTCAAACTCATCATGGTCAAGTGTTTCAAGGGCACTTCTCCAAAGGTACGTTGACCCATTTCCAGTAGAATGTTTATTTATGTGCAATAAATTGCCACCTAATCATCAAACGATTCCAAATGTATATAAAGAACAGCTCGAAGCCTTAAAAGTATTTACACGATCAATGCCACAACCCAATTGTTGGGAAGATGCCTTGGAGCAACGTCTTTGGGGCAACGAGTTGATTCGTGATAATGATGATGTATGGCCAAAAATGGTATTCAATATTTACGTGACTTGGTAAATTCGAAATCTCGTAGATGGATTGCGATGCAAGATGTAGCAAGAATAACATCAATGAGACGTATTGATGCTCAGCGCTTATTTGTTAGAATAAAGAATGCAATACCTGCTGTATGGTTCAAATTGACGAAAGCACGTGGCAACATTGATATGTTGCAACCAACATTAGTATTTATGTCAGAACATAAAAAATACAACATGGCATCTAGAGACTGGTATAGAATTCCAATGCAAAGTCGGAGACAGACTCCTATTGTGGTTAGGCATTGGAACAACTTAGGATGCACGCCAAAGAACTGGAAAAATGCCTGGAAAGCAATACATCTACCTTGTCTACCAGGAAATGCACGGGACCTGGCATGGCGATTACTCCATCGAAGGCTATGGGTCGGTCATCTTACTTATATGTGTAAAATATCAAGTACAGACCGGTGCTTATTATGTAATACTGAGGAGGAAACGATAGACCATCTATTTACTCAGTGTCGCATAACTACAGGCTTTTGGGTATATATCAATATGCTCCTTGCTAAATTTGGAACCAAATATGTGAATTTAGTGGCTGAAACAATTTTGTTCAAAGATTGCTCAACTATCGGACGAATCATTAATAGCAAGGAGAAAGAATTGTTAATAACCCTGTTATCTGTAGGAGTGTGGGCCATCTGGAAGCATCGGTGTTCAGAGGCCAGAGATAAAACCGGCAACAACCATTAGAGAGCCATACAAGCTATATTTCGATCATTGTTGATAAACTGCATTCATTGTGAATTTTACAGGCTAGTAGAACATGGGAGAGAAAGTAGATTTAAAGACGTATGGTGCAAAACTGGCCTAGTATCAATTGAATACGGATATCTTAAAATATCAGAAGCGGAACTTGTATAAGCTAGCACACTCGCTGCTTGCTGTGTATTGATAAATGCTATTTTAATTTAATTTTAATTGCCTTTGTTTTAAAATTGTAATGCCTTAGGAGACTCTAATCTTGACGAATATCCTAACCTTGGGATCAGAATATTTAAATATCAAATGAGCATTATGTCAATATTCTGGAGGTGATCCGATTTTCAACTTAACAGAGTGTGATATCTTACAATTAGCTTCCTGTTGTAAATATTTACTGTAGGTGTATTTGTTCCAGGGTAATTTGCAAAAACTTACAATGAAGTAAATTTAGAATGTGAACCCAAAGCGCCATCTAAGTAGACATAGTTTGTATACGTTTGCTTTGTGCATTATATTATATAAAGGCTACTACGTCCGTTGGGTATTTAATAATCGGCTAACTGGCGTCAATGAGTGACTTTTTGTTACTTATTGACGAGTCACCTCGCCACTTGTTGGCGAGCTGCACTCGCCATTTGGCCCTACTACTATACGGTGTGCTACGTTAAACTACATATGATCTACTTGGCCTGCCGGTCATGAATCGGCCCAATGGCATCAATGATTAGCAGTAGCTTACTGCTAATTATTGATGAGTGGCTTTACCACTTGTTGGTTAGCTATGCTCGCCATTTGGGCCTACTACTACACGGTGTGCAAATAGCAATGTCTTTGTTGAATTATGTTATGTTATCAGCTCTTTATTAATTATGTTTTCTATGTAGTTATGCCACGGTTGTGGTATATGATAATAGAGTATTTTAGCTTGCACTGTTTTGACATGGTAGGTTTGTATTGTTATTATATTAATAAAGCCTGCTATTTCAACCGATTTTTTATGGGGGTTTGCAAGCCTTTTTAAAGGAGTTCCTCCGTGAAGTGTATCCGACTGCGTCAGCGTCGGACTTTCAAAAAAAAAAAAAAGTAGTAGTAGTAGTAGTAGTAGTAGCAGCAGCAGCAGCAGTAGCAGTATTAGTAGCAGCAGCAGCAGTAGTAATAGCAGTAGCAGTAGCAGTAGCAGCAGCAATAGCAGCAATAGCAGCAATAGCAGCAGTGGTAGTATAAACAGCAGCAGTAGTAGTTACTCAGTTATAAACTTATATTGATCACTGGGGAGTGATTGATTAGAAACATAGCATATATTGTAATTTTCTGTGTACAATATTATTATGCTTTTTGCTGTGTTCTACATGTCTACCATTGTTTCCTCGACCTATTATCTGTCATATAATCAACCCAATGTTAATCCTTTAACACTCATATCAGCCAAAGTCAGCTTCTGCTGTGGTCTTGAGAAATGTCCATTTGCAGACCACGAGAAGGTTATTTTGAAAATTTACCACTGGAATGCCTGGCTCGACAACCAAACCAATAATTCCGGTTGTAATATTTCAAAAACAATCTTCTCTTGGTCAGCAAATGGACATTTTCTTTGTGAAATTTGAACTTTTTAAAGCAAATTTGAGGGTTAAAGGGTTAAAGCGATAGCGATGAGGATAATATTTCACACAGCTTACAACCTTCTGAACTAATATTGTCCAGAGGTACAGTCACATGCTCCTGACTAAATCGCGCGGATAATTGCGGTATGCCTGATTGGACAGCATACTTCAAGGCCATGTTCTTAGAAGACTTCTCTGTCTAGCACGACACAGCCTTCGGGCTCAAAGATATTCCAGATCAGAACTGGTGAAAAGAAATTGGGATTTAGTTTGTTGTAAGAGACAACATCGATGGACCTTTCCCCTTTATCCAATCATCATATGCCGTCATAATCAACTATATGACGTGTAGAATAACATCAGAATGAACGACGTCATTATGACGTCATGAATAACGTAGTTAAGTACGTCACGAACGCATATTTGAAGACGGACTATGCGTTGTTGTACGAATTGTATGTCTTTACTATTTAATAAATATTCTATTTTTAAAACTAATTTGACTGGGTGGTGTTGCAGTCAAATTAAATATTCAACAGCTTACCTGTATAGTTTTCAGGAAATTGATAGTTAGAGCATTCGGAGATCGATCACTCCCAAAACAGCGAAGTGTGGATGGAGCTTAGCTAGAGGTGGGCGGGGCATAGCTAAATTAGTATTTATTAAAGTGCTCTATCGCATCGTGGCCTTAGACAGCAACGTGGATCTATTCTGTGGTCATATCTTCTAATGTCATGCTATGGCCTACTAGGCACAATATCATATAACATGTACTATGCCTTGCTTGAGGACGCTGAATAGCAAGATACTGCGACAAACCCATAATCCACGGATTCTACTTTGTAGCCTAACAATCACACGCTTAGAATCGGTTTCTGTGAAGCAATTGTAACCACGTACAATAGATTGCAATCACTCACCCTCCGTTTGTTTGTCACATTGTAAATATTTTTCGGATTTTTTGGATTCCTCTGATTGTCCAGATATTTCGGCGCATGACCAACGTTGTGGGATTCCAATGGGCGGTAGAGATATTTGCTGCGCTAAATTGTGATCTAAATTGGGCCATTGATTTCCAGAATTTGAAACGCGGTAGTTTTTTTCATCAGGATCAAGACCAACGTCTGGAAATAATCTGTCATAGCAAGATTCCTCCTTGTCTTAAAATTGTAGCCAAATCCGTATACTAATCGTTGAGATCCAGTTCTGGATACTTAGACTTAACGTCACTCAGGTTGATCCGAATGTAATACCCTCTTCCATTTACGGGGCGAGGATAACAATGATCCTTAGCAAGTATACTACAATGGACCTTTGCATTTTTAGCTATGCCCCGCCCATCTCTAGCTAAGCTCCATCCACACCTCGCTCGTGTTGGGATCGGTCGATCTCTAAACACCCTGAGTATCAATTTTCAAAAAAAAAACTACACAGGTAAGCTGTTGAATATTTTGAAACTATTTGACTGGGTGATGTTGCTGCCTAAGGCAGAGTCAAATTAGTTTCAAAATATTCAACATCACGTTTATTAAATAGGTAAGAATTCCAAAGACATACAATTTATGCAACGTGTCGGACTCTTTGAGATTTGATGACGGTCTATATGGAACCCTTTGTGACGTAGTGATTGTGAAGTCTTTATACACCCGCTGAGCTGATTATGACGTCATACGAGGTCAGATGATGGTTGGATACTCTGGAAAGGTGAATTATTGAGCAATCTATAATATTTCACATTGAGAACACAGTTACTGAAGCAACACTAAATCTGCGTGGTATATTGTAACGTGAAGCCTGATGTTGGAGACAATGTCGAAGGTGGAATAGTATTTAAGTTATTATCTTACCGATCTAAGAAGAAATGCGTCAAAGAGGCTTAAAATACACGTTTGTTGATTTTGACAAGTTAATTTAACACAAAAATGAAGAATGATGAGATTGATTTTAATGTTATAAATGGCGCCTCCTGCTGGAAGAGAATATTCTACTATCGGTAGAATATGCTGGCCTCTGATTTGCTTAGAAATGCGAAGCCCGTTGAAAATTACCCTTCCTCCAATTGTAAAAAAGGATTTTTATGACCACTAATGATTTCCTGTCGCAAATCTATTTATTATTCATGTGGCAATGCCTATTCGACATTTCGAATCTCGCTAATTTCAGGAAATGTGATCCATGTTATGGGACTAAGTCGAATTCTTGTCAAGCCAGGGAGTTGCCACTTTTAGAAGACCATAAAGATCAAAACATGGAGTGGCCACTTTTAGAAGACCACAAACCATGACGGTTGACAGTCATCTACTCATGTTCATGTCATTCGGATAAAAACTCTAGGAGAAAAAGAAAGTTAAAAAATCTCGCTTGCGTTTGGGCACCTTGGGCACGGAAAAAATTGGATGGATCCAATGTAAACATGATACTACATCAAATCAATGTAAACATGATACGAAATCAAACCAGTGTAAACATGATGATGCATCTATCAATGTAAACATGATACGAAATCAAACCAGTGTAAACATGATGATGCATCTATCAATGTAAACATGATGCTACATTAAATCAATGTCAACATCACGCTACATTAAATCAATGTAAACATGATCCTACATCAAATCAATGTAAACATGATGCTACATCTCTCAATGTGAACATGACATTACATCAAATCAATGTAAACATGATACTGCATTAAATCAATGTAAACATGATGCTACATCTATCAATGTAAACATGATGCTACATCTATCAATGTGAACATGATGCTGCATCTATCAATGTGAACATGATGCTACATCAAATCAATGTAAACATGATACTGCATTAAATCAATGTAAACATGATGCTACATCTATCAATGTAAACATGATGCTACATCTATCAATGTAAACATGATGCTACATCTATCAATGTGAACATGATGCTGCATCTATCAATGTGAACATGATGCTACATCAAATCAATGTAAACATGATGCTACATCAAATCAATGTAAACATGATACTACATTAAATCAATGTAAACATGATGCTACATCTATCAATGTAAACATGATGCTACATCAAATCAATGTAAACATGATGCTACATCTATCAATGTAAACAAGATGCAACATCAAATCAATGTAAACATGATGCTACATCAAATCAATGTAAACATAATACTACATCAAATCAATGTAAACATTATACTACATCACATCAATGTAAAAATTATGCTGCATCTATCAATGTAAACATAATGCTAGCATCACATCAATGTAAACATGATGCTACATCACATCAATGTAAACATGATGCTACACTAAATCAATGTAAACATGATGCTACATCAAATTAATGTAAACATGATGCTACATCACATCAATGTAAACATGATGTTGCATCTATCAATGTAAACATGATGCTACATCACATCAATGTAAACATGATGCTACACTAAATCAATGTAAACATGATGCTACATCAAATTAATGTAAACATGATGCTACATCACATCAATGTAAACATGATGTTGCATCTATCAATGTAAACATGATGCTACATCACATCAATGTGAACATGATGCTACACTAGATCAATGTAAACACTATGCTACATTAAATCGATGTAAACATGATGCTACATCTATCAATGTAAACATGATGCTACATCACATCAATGTGAACATGATGCTACACTAAATCAATGTAAACATTATGCTACATTAAATCGATGTAAACATGATGCTACATCTATCAATGTAAACATGATGCCACATCACATCAATGTGAACATGATGATACAATAAATTAATGTAAACATGATGCTACATTAAATCAATGTAAACATGATGCCACATCAAATCAATGTAAACATGATGCTGCATCTATCAATGTAAACATGACATTACATCAAATCAATGTAAACATGATACTACATCAAATCAATGTAAACATGATGCTACATCTATCAATGTAAACATGATGCTGCATCTATCAACGTAAACATGATGCTACATCAAGTCAATGTAAACATGATGCTACATCAAATCAATGTAAACATGATGCTACATCTATCAATGTAAACATGACGCTGCATCTATCAATGTAAACATGACATTACGTCAAATCAATGTAAACATGATGCTGCATCTATCAATGTAAACATGATACTACATCAAGTCAATGTAAACATGATGCTACATCAAATCAATGTAAACATGATGCTGCATCTATCAATGTAAACATGACATTACGTCAAATCAATGTAAACATGATGCTGCATCAAATCAATGTAAACATGATGCTACATCAAATCAATGTAAACATGATACTACATCAAATCAATGTAAACATGATGCTACATCAAATCAATGTAAACATGATGCTACATTAAATCAATGTAAACATGATACTACATCAAATCAATGTAAACATGATGCTACATCAAATCAATGTAAACATGATACTACATCAAGTCAATGTAAACATGATGCTACATTAAATCAATGTAAACATGATGCTGCATCTATCAATGTAAACATGATGCTGCATCTATCAATGTAAACATGATGCCACATCAAATCAATGTAAACATGATGCTACATCAAATCAATGTAAACATGATGCTACATCAAATCAATGTAAACATGATGCTACATCAAATCAATGTAAACATGATGCTACATCAAATCAATGTAAACATGATACTACATCAAGTCAATGAAAACATGATGCTGCATCTATCAATGTAAACATGATGCTACATCAAATCAATGTAAACATGATACTACATCAAGTCAATGTAAACATGATGCTGCATCTATCAATGTAAACATGATGCTACATCAAATCAATGTAAACATGATGCTGCATCAAATCAATGTAAACATGATACTACATCAAGTCAATGAAAACATGATGATACATCAAATCAATGTAAACATGATACTACATCAAGTCAATGTAAACATGATGCTGCATCAAATCAATGTAAACATGATGCTACATCAAATCAATGTAAACATGATGCTGCATCAAATCAATGTAAACATGATGCTGCATTAAATCAATGTAAACATGATGCTACACTAAATCAATGTAAACATGATGCTGCATTAAATCAATGTAAACATGATGCTGCATTAAATCAATGTAAACATGATACTACATTAAATCAATGTAAACATGATGCTACACTAAATCAATGTAAACATGATGCTACACTAAATCAATGTAAACATGATGCTACACTAAATCAATGTAAACATGATGCTGCATCAAATCAATGTAAACATGATGCTACATCAAATCAATGTAAACATGATGCTGCATCAAATCAATGTAAACATGATGCTGCATTAAATCAATGTAAACATGATGCTACATCAAATCAATGTAAACATGATGCCACATCAAATCAATGTAAACATTATGCTACACTAAATCAATGTAAACATGATGCTGCATTAAATCAATGTAAACATGATGCTGCATCAAATCAATGTAAACATGATGCCACATCAAATCAATGTAAACATTATGCTGCATCTATCAATGTAAAGATGACATTACATCAAATCAATGTAAACATGATGCTACATCAAGTCAATGTAAACATGATGCTACATCAAATCAATGTAAACATGATGCTACATCAAATTAATGTAAACATGATGCTACATCAAGTCAATGTAAACATGATGCTACATCAAGTCAATGAAAACATGATGCTACATCACATCAATGTAAACATGATGCTACACTAAATCAATGTAAACATGATACTACATCAAGTCAATGAAAACATGATGATACATCAAATCAATGTAAACATGATACTACATCAAATCAATGTAAACATAATGCTACATCTATCAATGTAAACATGATGCTACATCAAATCAATGTAAACATGATGCTACATCTATCAATGTAAACATGATGCTGCATCAAATCAATGTAAACATGATGCTGCATCAAATCAATGTAAACATGATGCTGCATCAAATCAATGTAAACATGATACTACATTAAATCAATGTAAACATGATGCTGCATCAAATCAATGTAAACATGATGCTGCATCAAATCAATGTAAACATGATGCTACACTAAATCAATGTAAACATGATGCTGCATCAAATCAATGTAAACATGATGCTGCATCAAATCAATGTAAACATGATGCTGCATCAAATCAATGTAAACATGATACTACATCAAGTCAATGTAAACATGATGCTGCATCAAATCAATGTAAACATGATGCTACATTAAATCAATGTAAACATGATGCTGCATCAAATCAATGTAAACATGATGCTGCATCAAATCAATGTAAACATGATGCTACATCAAATCAATGTAAACATGATGCTACATCAAATTAATGTAAACATGATGCTACATCAAGTCAATGTAAACATGATGCTACATCAAATCAATGTAAACATGATGCTGCATCAAATCAATGTAAACATGATACTACATCAAGTCAATGTAAACATGATGCTGCATCAAATCAATGTAAACATGATGCTACATCTATCAATGTAAACATGATACTACATCAAATCAATGTAAACATGATGCTACATCTATCAATGTAAACATGATGCTACATCAAATCAATGTAAACATGATGCTACATTAAATCAATGTAAACATGATGCTACATCAAATCAATGTAAACATGATACTACATCACATCAATGTAAACATGATGCTACACTAAATCAATGTAAACATGATGCTACATCAAATTAATGTAAACATGATGCTACATCAAATCAATGTAAACATGATGCTACATCAAATCAATGTAAACATGATGCTACATCAAATCAATGTAAACATGATGCTACATCAAATCAATGTAAACATGATACTACATCAAATCAATGTAAACATTATACTACATAACATAAATGTAAAAATGTTGCTGCATCTATCAATGTAAACATAATGCTAGCATCACATCAATGTAAACATGATGCTACATCACATCAATGTAAACATGATGCTACATCAAATCAATGTAAACATGATGCTACATCAAATCAATGTAAACATGATGCTACATCACATCAATGTAAACATGATGCTACATCAAATCAATAAAAACTTGATGCTACATCAAATCAATGTAAACTTGATGCTACATCAAATCAATGTAAACATGATGCGACACTAAATCAATGTAAACATTATGCTACATTAAATCAATGTAAACATGATGCTACCTCTATCAATGTAAACATGATGTTGCATCTATCAATGTAAACATGATGCTACATCACATCAATGTGAACATGATGCTACACTAAATCAATGTAAACATGATGCTACCTCTATCAATGTAAACATGATGTTGCATCTATCAATGTAAACATGATGCTACATCACATCAATGTAAACATGATGCTACACTAAATCAATGTAAACATGATGCTACATCAAATTAATGTAAACATGATGCTACATCACATCAATGTAAACATGATGTTGCATCTATCAATGTAAACATGATGCTACATCACATCAATGTAAACATGATGCTACATCTATCAATGTAAACATGATGCTACATCTATCAATGTAAACATGATGCTACATCACATCAATGTAAACATGATGCTACATCTATCAATGTAAACATGATGCTACATCACATCAATGTAAACATGATGCTACATCAAATCAATGTAAACATAATACTACATCAAATCAATGTAAACATGATGCTACATCTATCAATGTAAACATGATGCTACATTAAATCAATGTAAACATGATGCTACATCAAATCAATGTAAACATAATACTACATCAAATCAATGTAAACATGGTGCTACCTCTATCAATGTAAACATGATGCTACCTCTATCAATGTAAACATGATGCTACCTCTATCAATGTAAACATGATGCTACATCAAATCAATGTAAACATAATACTACATCAAATCAATGTAAACATGGTGCTACCTCTATCAATGTAAACATGATGCTACCTCTATCAATGTAAACATGATGTTGCATCTATCAATGTAAACATGATGCTACATCACATCAATGTAAACATGATGCTACCTCTATCAATGTAAACATGATGCTACCTCTATCAATGTAAACATGATGCTACATCACATCAATGTGAACATGATGCTACACTAAATCAATGTAAACATGATGCTACCTCTATCAATGTAAACATGATGTTGCATCTATCAATGTAAACATGATGCTACATCACATCAATGTAAACATGATGCTACACTAAATCAATGTAAACATGATGCTACATCAAATTAATGTAAACATGATGCTACATCACATCAATGTAAACATGATGTTGCATCTATCAATGTAAACATGATGCTACATCACATCAATGTAAACATGATGCTACATTAAATCAATGTAAACATGATGCTACATTAAATCAATGTAAACATGATGCTACATCAAATCAATGTAAACATAATACTACATCAAATCAATGTAAACATGATGCTACCTCTATCAATGTAAACATGATGTTGCATCTATCAATGTAAACATGATGCTACATCACATCAATGTAAACATGATGCTACATCACATCAATGTAAACATGATGCTACCTCTATCAATGTAAACATGATGCTACCTCTATCAATGTAAACATGATGCTACCTCTATCAATGTAAACATGATGCTACCTCTATCAATGTAAACATGATGCTACCTCTATCAATGTAAACATGATGCTACCTCTATCAATGTAAACATGATGCTACCTCTATCAATGTAAACATGATGCTACCTCTATCAATGTAAACATGATGCTACATCACATCAATGTGAACATGATGCTACACTAAATCAATGTAAACATGATGCTACCTCTATCAATGTAAACATGATGTTGCATCTATCAATGTAAACATGATGCTACATCACATCAATGTAAACATGATGCTACACTAAATCAATGTAAACATGATGCTACATCAAATTAATGTAAACATGATGCTACATCACATCAATGTAAACATGATGTTGCATCTATCAATGTAAACATGATGCTACATCACATCAATGTAAACATGATGCTACACTAAATCAATGTAAACATGATGCTACATCAAATTAATGTAAACATGATGCTACATCTATCAATGTAAACATGATGTTGCATCTATCAATGTAAACATGATGCTACATCACATCAATGTAAACATGATGCTACACTAAATCAATGTAAACATGATGCTACACCAAATTAATGTAAACATGATGCTACATCACATCAATGTAAACATGATGTTGCATCTATCAATGTAAACATGATGCTACATCACATCAATGTAAACATGATGCTACACTAGATCAATGTAAACAGTATGCTACATTAAATCGATGTAAACATGATGCTACATCTATCAATGTAAACATGATGCTACATCACATCAATGTGAACATGATGCTACACTAAATCAATGTAAACATTATGCTACATTAAATCGATGTAAACATGATGCTACATCTATCAATGTAAACATGATGCCACATCACATCAATGTGAACATGATGATACAATAAATTAATGTAAACATGATGCTACATCAAATCAATGTAAACATGATACTACATCAAATCAATGTAAACATGATGCTACATCTATCAATGTAAACATGATGCTGCATCTATCAACGTAAACATGATGCTACATCAAGTCAATGTAAACATGATGCTACATCAAATCAATGTAAACATGATGCTACATCTATCAATGTAAACATGATGCTGCATCTATCAATGTAAACATGATGCTACATCAAGTCAATGTAAACATTATGCTACATTAAATCGATGTAAACATGATGCTACATCTATCAATGTAAACATGATGCCACATCACATCAATGTGAACATGATGATACAATAAATTAATGTAAACATGATGCTACATCAAATCAATGTAAACATGATACTACATCAAATCAATGTAAACATGATGCTACATCTATCAATGTAAACATGATGCTGCATCTATCAACGTAAACATGATGCTACATCAAGTCAATGTAAACATGATGCTACATCTATCAATGTAAACATGATGCTGCATCTATCAATGTAAACATGATGCTGCATCTATCAATGTAAACATGACATTACGTCAAATCAATGTAAACATGATGCTGCATCTATCAATGTAAACATGATACTACATCTATCAATGTAAACATGATGCTACTTCTATCAATGTAAACATGACATTACATTAAATCAATGGAAACACGATACTACATCAAATCAATGTAAACATGATACTACATCAAGTCAATATAAACATGATGCTACATCTATCAATGTAAACATGATGCTGTATCTATCAATGTAAACATGATGTTACATCAAATCAATGTAAACATGATGCTACATCAAATCAATGTAAACATGATGCTACATTAAATCAATGTAAACATGATGCTACATCTATCAATGTAAACATGATGCTACATCACATCAATGTGAACATGATGCTACACTAAATCAATGTAAACATTATGCTACATTAAATCGATGTAAACATGATGCTACATCTATCAATGTAAACATGATGCCACATCACATCAATGTGAACATGATGATACAATAAATTAATGTAAACATGATGCTACATCAAATCAATGTAAACATGATACTACATCAAATCAATGTAAACATGATGCTACATCTATCAATGTAAACATGATGCTGCATCTATCAACGTAAACATGATGCTACATCAAGTCAATGTAAACATGATGCTACATCAAATCAATGTAAACATGATGCTACATCTATCAATGTAAACATGATGCTGCATCTATCAATGTAAACATGATGCTACATCAAGTCAATGTAAACATTATGCTACATTAAATCGATGTAAACATGATGCTACATCTATCAATGTAAACATGATGCCACATCACATCAATGTGAACATGATGATACAATAAATTAATGTAAACATGATGCTACATCAAATCAATGTAAACATGATACTACATCAAATCAATGTAAACATGATGCTACATCTATCAATGTAAACATGATGCTGCATCTATCAACGTAAACATGATGCTACATCAAGTCAATGTAAACATGATGCTACATCTATCAATGTAAACATGATGCTGCATCTATCAATGTAAACATGATGCTGCATCTATCAATGTAAACATGACATTACGTCAAATCAATGTAAACATGATGCTGCATCTATCAATGTAAACATGATACTACATCTATCAATGTAAACATGATGCTACTTCTATCAATGTAAACATGACATTACATTAAATCAATGGAAACACGATACTACATCAAATCAATGTAAACATGATACTACATCAAGTCAATATAAACATGATGCTACATCTATCAATGTAAACATGATGCTGTATCTATCAATGTAAACATGATGTTACATCAAATCAATGTAAACATGATGCTACATCAAATCAATGTAAACATGATGCTACATTAAATCAATGTAAACATGATGCTACATCTATCAATGTAAACATGATGCTACATCACATCAATGTGAACATGATGCTACACTAAATCACTGTAAACATTATGCTACATTAAATCGATGTAAACATGATGCTACATCTATCAATGTAAACATGATGCCACATCACATCAATGTGAACATGATGATACAATAAATTAATGTAAACATGATGCTACATCAAATCAATGTAAACATGATACTACATCAAATCAATGTAAACATGATGCTACATCTATCAATGTAAACATGATGCTGCATCTATCAACGTAAACATGATGCTACATCAAGTCAATGTAAACATGATGCTACATCAAATCAATGTAAACATGATGCTACATCTATCAATGTAAACATGATGCTGCATCTATCAATGTAAACATGATGCTACATCAAGTCAATGTAAACATTATGCTACATTAAATCGATGTAAACATGATGCTACATCTATCAATGTAAACATGATGCCACATCACATCAATGTGAACATGATGATACAATAAATTAATGTAAACATGATGCTACATCAAATCAATGTAAACATGATACTACATCAAATCAATGTAAACATGATGCTACATCTATCAATGTAAACATGATGCTGCATCTATCAACGTAAACATGATGCTACATCAAGTCAATGTAAACATGATGCTACATCTATCAATGTAAACATGATGCTGCATCTATCAATGTAAACATGATGCTGCATCTATCAATGTAAACATGACATTACGTCAAATCAATGTAAACATGATGCTGCATCTATCAATGTAAACATGATACTACATCTATCAATGTAAACATGATGCTACTTCTATCAATGTAAACATGACATTACATTAAATCAATGGAAACACGATACTACATCAAATCAATGTAAACATGATACTACATCAAGTCAATATAAACATGATGCTACATCTATCAATGTAAACATGATGCTGTATCTATCAATGTAAACATGATGTTACATCAAATCAATGTAAACATGATGCTACATCAAATCAATGTAAACATGATGCTACATTAAATCAATGTAAACATGATGCTACATTAAATCAATGTAAACATGATGCCACATCACATCAATGTGAACATGATGCCACATCACATCAATGTGAACATGATGATACAATAAATTAATGTAAACATGATACTACATCAAGTCAATGTAAACATGATACTACATCTATCAAAGTAAACATGATGCTAAAATCAATGTAAGCATGATACCACATTAAATCAGTGTAAACATGATACTACATCAAATCGATGTAAACATGATGCTACATCAAATCAGTGTAAACAAGATGCTACATCAAATCAATGTAAACATGATGCTACATCAAATCAATGAAAACAGGATATTGCATTAAATCGATGTTAACATGATACTGCATCATATCAATGTAAACATGATACTACATCATATCAATTTAAACCCTAGACCCGAAAAGGTTCAAGTCGATCTGATCAAAAGCAATTTTGGCTTCCATGTTGAATATAACATGGTTCAATTCTTCTTGGCAAAGAAATGTAATTTTTTCCTAAAACGATAATTAAAATTCTGCTGCTGTGCTCAGTCCTTCCCTGGCCAGCGTTTCTTGGCCTCATGCAGAATCCTTAGCTCCCTCATATTCTATTCTGTGGACCCATTCTGGCACACTTTTAGTTCTGTACGTGGCACACTTTTATATCAGTTCGTGGCACACTTGGAAGGTTTGTGCAGTGGAGACCTATGTGAATTTTGTAGATGTTGGCGCCGAGGACAGTAAATCATAAGCCTTGGCCTTCGGAGAACATGACCAAACATAGACCATCTTTGTCAGGCCACCTTCACTGACAGCGAGACTATTGCGCAACCTTGTTTAATGTGCTATTGGAGATTCTACTAGAATGCCAGTGGTATTTGGTTATAGTATGCAGGTGTCTGTGAAGGTGTCAGCGGCATTCCAAGTGATATAGTTTGCCAAAATGGGGGATAACTTGACACCAAGGTGTGCCATATGGTATCCTCTAACAAGTCCTCAGGCAAAAAACTAACAAATGGGATGCTTGGCATCATATATGAGTCATCTTTCACCTATGTGTGACCTTGACAATACACCATGATTTGGAGCAGCTTCTAATATGTTCCTTGCATATAGTTGGTCAAGGGTGCTTTCAGAACGTATTAAATGTAAGCAGAGAAATATTTTTATATTTAAGTCTGTATTGTTTGGTAAAATCATCCAATCCAAACATTTACAACATTCTAACAAATACAAATCATGTTGAGCGTCAAGATAGGAGTTGACATTTCTGGCAAAGCGGCTTATGTCGAAAAAATAGCACGTCACATTTGCTTAGGTCTGATCGCAAAACACTGAACAGGCTGGTTATATGGCATTCTGTACGTGTACACTACTAGCTGCTATCTAGTACTGAAAATGCTAATGATTTCTTATCTGGCATCATGTCTGGCATTCTAAGAATTTGTCCAAAGATTGACCATCGCTCTTATTTGCTGTCACGGATATAGAAACCATGTTGCACCATTTGTAATATGGCGAGTTTTCGGTTATGCTATGCGTCCAGTGGCGATTTATGATGGCTTGCAAGTGTTTGCCATTGTAAGCAGTGGACCTTTCCAGTTTTCGTTTTGCCTCCCACATCCCCAGTTAAACTCCACCCACGCTTCGCGCGTATTGATTATCAATTTCCAGAAAACTATACAGGGTGGCATCACCAGCTCCCAGTCAAATTTGTTTCAAAATATTCAACTTAGTAATTATCAAATAGTAAAGCCTTACAACAACGCTAGTCCGTTTTCAATTATGCGTGCGTGACGTACATATCAGCGTCATTCATGACGTTATTGATTTTGCCGCCATCCTACATGATTATAATGGCATGTGATGAATGGATACACTGGAATGGTACATTGAATCTGTATAGGCAGGCATTTAGAGCTATCTATCTGTCATATTGTACATAGTATTATTATAATACATGCGCAATGTATAGATTTCTTAAGGAATCTTGAGGCGCGAATACACTGCTTCCAGCAGGATGCGATATTTTCTGGTTCATAGCGGTTTATTGAACAGCACATGTTTGAGCTCAAAATTAAGCGTCTCCTTCACTGCATTCCGCCGCGAAATAAGGTACCTTCAGCATGTATCTCCTGCTGGCGGACAGGTATGCATATGTGAACTCCATCTGTCCTTTATTCCTGAAGCGATTTGTGGCTTTGATCGGGCTTGAACACCACATGCATACTTCATCTCTACTGGCATGATAGCTTTGCGATTGCATGGTTTGTTTGCTCGAATGTAATCGAAAAATGATGATAGAGGTGCAGCGAGGTAACACCATTGAAGAGCATTGAAGATAAAACCTTCCATTGTGGTCATTCTATTGAATTATCTTTATGTCTAATTTTATAGAAAGCATTTATTTGTTTCCAACTGTTCATTTGCTAGTAACAGCATCGCTATGTGAAGTCAGCCATTAGTACAGTCATCGTGATGGAGGAATTGAAGAATCAGCCATGTCCTGGTGGTATCCAATGCACGTGACTGCCATCTTGTAGTCAAACAAAGGCATTTATATAGCTAAAAGTGTTCGCATCCTTTGTGCAAGACTCTGTCGGCGCAACCACACCCTCTTTCAAAGCCTTAGGCCATGCGACTAGCGTGCTTTCGCCCATATATTTAAGATATTACATCATTTAATTAACTGCCTTTTTGTCTTCGTTATTTTACTCTGTCCACGCTCTAGTAAGTTAGGTTTGAAGATTGATATGTGGTATTATGACGTTAGTTCATGTAACGTCACTGGATAATGAGGGTATGCCGTAAGAAGCACGGCAGAGATGATGTAACATCACGGCATCTCGAACAAACAAACCTATATCAATGCAGCGCCTATCATAGCTAGTAACACGATTCAGATAAATTGCTTTAAAAATATTCAACTTTTCTCGTGCAATCTTCTTTGAGCAACAGATATTAGGAATAAATCCCGAGTTAGAGGCGTTATTTAATAGAGAATATGTTTTCTGCCTTAAGAAATAACTTGGCTCATTGTTATATACTAGCTGTTCATGGGATAGAAGGTGGCAGAGAATGGCGACGAAGGATACTGTCGAATCTTCAAACTAAATATTGTTGCAATTCTACATCAAGTGAGGATTATCTCAAGTTGATTTTACCTAATGAAAAAGTTTCGACCTTGTTTCTTTATCCGGCTTATAACCAAATTAGAAAATCCTTTTTCATCCTCATCACCCTTTATTGTGTTAAAATTTAAGTCAAATCGAATGAGAGGTTTTCTAGATACCCCACTGAACATTACAGACAGAGACATGCCCGAATGCAATTCCATCCACTCATTCCGGGGCACGGGTAATACTATGTAGCAAAGCCTTTGTGTTTCTCTCGTGACTGTTATTTCCATAGTCTGCCTCTCTAGGCATACATTTCAGTTGGCAGCACCTGCTCATTTCTTTTCTCGCCATCACACACATAGTCTGATCAAGGGGACTAGCTCTTGAACAAGAATCTGTTACCAATTCTAAGCATACGTGATGTTCGTGACGAACAGATAACGAGCATCACGTAGTAAATTTGAAGGACGCCATAAGAGGGGATGTATCCAGCGTACACAGCCGTGGTTACTTATTTAATGCACATTTTACCAATCACGTGTGCATTGCAAAAGCAATCAAACTGCTCTCAGAGCTTCTTTGCTGGCGAATCTTAGGACAATAGTACTCATTTTAGCAAGAGCGCGTGTGAATGAATTATATTGCAGAAGTATGTCACTGTTATTCTACAATGCCATTACTATGACAGGAATCTTTAACACTTACGGTTCTTTTCAGAACCTTGATGAGAAAGATTTCGAATTCAGCACTTGTCAGTAATATCAGTACCCGGATGCGAGGTCATTGTATAGTCTAGTTCTGTTAGGAAAATAGCTGGACTCGTTTCTAGTTATGCACAGCCTGGTTCTAGTTAAACACAGCCTGTTTCTAGCTATGCATATCATGTTTCTAGCTATGCACATCCTGTTTCTAGTTATGCACAGCTTGTTCCTAGCTATACGCAGCCTGTTTCTAGCTATGCACAGCATGTTTATAGCTATGCACAGCCTGTTTCTAGTTATACATAGCCTGTTTCTAGCTATGCACATCATGTTTCTATCTATGCACAGCATGGTTCTAGATATGCACAGCCTGTTTCTAGCTATGCGCACCCTGTTTCTAGCTATGCACATCCTGTTTCGTGTTATGCACAGCTTGTTCCTAGCTATACACAGCCTGTTTCTAGCTGTGCCCAGCCGGTTTCCAGCTATGCACATCATGTTTGTATCTATGCACAGCCTGTTTCTAGCTATGCACAGACTGTTGCTAGCTATGCACAGCCTGTTTCTCGCTATGCACAGACTGTTTCTAGCTATGCCCAGCCTGTTTCTAGCTATGCCCAGCCTGTTTCTAGCTATGCACATCCTGTTTATAGCTATGCACAGTCTGTTTCTAGTTATGTGCATCATGTTTCTAGTTATGCACAGCCTATTTCTAGCTATGCGCATCCTGTTTATAGCTATGCATAGCATGTTTCTAGTTATTTAGAGCCTGTTTCTAGCTATGCACAGCCTGTTTCTAGTTATGCACATCCTGTTTCTAGTTATATACAGCCTGTTTCTAGTTAAGCACAGCATGTATCTAGCTATGCACATCATGTTTGTATCTATACACATCCTGTTTCTAGCTATGCACAGACTGTTTCTAGCTATGCACAGCCTGTTTCTAGCTATGCACAGCCTGTATCTAGCTATGCACATCCTGTTTCTAGTTATGCACATCCTGTTTCTAGTTATGTACAGCCTGTTTCTAGTTATGCACACCCTGTTTCTAGTTATGTACAGCCTGTTTCTAGTTATGCACACCCTGTTTCTAGTTATGTACAGCCTGTTTCTAGTTAAGCACAGCCTGTTTATAGCTATGCACAGTATGTTTCTAGTTATGTACAGCCTGTTTCTAGTTAAACACAGCATGTTCCTAGTTATGTACATCGTGTTTCTAGCCATGCACAGCCTGTTTCTAGCTATGCACAACCGGTTTCTAGCTATGCCCAGCCTGTTTCTAGCTATCCACAGCCCGTTTCTAGTTAAGCTCCGCCCACTCTGTACGCGTATTTGATTATATTTTAATTTTTTGAAGGTGAACACCAGAACACAAAATAAAAGGTAACTATGCAGGTAAACTGTTGAATATAACCCAAGTTAAAAGTAGGCCTATACTGCTGAATATATCCCAATCTAAAGGTAAGTTGTAGAACATTCTGAAACTAATTCAACTAGGAACTGTTACTGTCTATGGCAACAACAGCTCACCGTCAACGTAAGTTTAAAATATTAAATTATAAATTCACAGACAACATACATGGCAGATAGTTACTATCAGAGATTTGCCGCTTTGGTGACGGCCGTTCGCCATTTGATTGTGACGTCAGCTAATATGTGACGTATTTTGATTATGACGTCAGCTAACAAGCTAGAGTGACCGACTGACCAACAGACCGACTGACTGACAGACGGACCGACCAACAAACCGTCCAACTGACCAAGCAATCAACCAACTGAATGACCAACCGACCAGCTGAGCGACCGACCAACCGTCCGACTGACCCTGGCTGACAATCCGAATGAGAGGACGACTGACGCACTGGCCGACTGACTGACCAGCCGATCGACGGACTGACTGAGACTGACTGACTGAGTGGCCGACTGACTGACTGACTGACTGACTGCCTGCCTAACTGACTGACTGACCGACCGACCGACCGACCGACTTGATTTTGAAATTGATATGACGCTACTACTTGAATATTTGAAATGGGGTGGACGGATTAAAACACCACAACTCATGCATATTACTATCTGCAGAAGATGACGGTTCCTTTCAATCTTTGAACTGCTCAACAATACCCCAACCACACCCTCTACCATCATCACCACCCATCCATGCACCCGGTTGGTGTGTGTGGCTGTATATAGTGCAGGTTTACTTCGTAAAGCGGATATAGACGTTCCATCTTGATCTTTCTCTAACCTGTCTTAGCATTGCCAAATCCGAGATATAATTAAAAGCAAATTCTATTTAGGGAGCATTTCAGAGACAGTTATTAATCTTCGCCCAGTGATCGTGACTATATATGTAATTATCGGCAATATTAGGCACGGACTTGTCGCCGCTAAACAGTACATTGTTATCGCTATGCTGTCTGACATCTTCTCTGGTGATAATTACAAGTGTGAACATAACATGGCTTCTTAAATGCTTGGCAATGAGAACCTAGTTTTAGGTTGTCTAAATTCTTTTTTAGTTTTGCATTTCCGATCGTCTTAAAACTAGGATTTCAAGTGGCGGGAAAAACGCTCACTTAGACTTGAGTATCTAAAAATGGTTACGTCCAACAACGGTTTAAGTAAATGGTTGCTAGACATCACCGGAGTTTCAAGACGCCCATACAAAGACTGTACGAGAAATCTGTGTTCAAATACATTTCCTCTAGTGGACTGGTCTCGAAAATGTGCATTTCTCGTAGACGATTATACAGAAGCAAAATAAATGCTCTCTATTGCTCAATGGATACTACCATTTAACGAGTTTTGAAGTTAGACAACGAATCTGAGAGGAGACGCGGTCGATAAGCGTTACTACTAACAATAAAAAGACCAAGAAAGAACCACAGCTAAAGCACTCTTTCAAGTTTACACGTAAATGAGCAAGTTTTAATGTTGGTTCTGTATCGTATAAACTAGTATTATAAATGCTAGAGACGTGACCAATACGCTGCGATGCTGACCAGTGCCTCCCGAAGTCTCACGATACCTAGTTTCTCAGCTTATGTTATACTAATTGCTCGTGATAATCATCTGACGGTGGTGGTTTTAAATTAAGAACAAGGGCTGGAAGCCTCTAAAGTAGACTGCTTATAAATGGCATTGCGGAAGCACGCATTCAGCATATGACATTGCGGAAGCACGTATTTAGCATATGGCATTGCGGAAGCACGCATTCAGCATATGGTATTGCGGAAGCATGCATTCAGCATATGGCATTGCGGAAGCATGCATTCAGCATATGGCATTGCGGAAGCACGCATTCAGCATATGGCATTGAGGAAGCATGCATTCAGCATATGGCATTGCGGAAGCACGCATTCAGCATATGGCATTGCGGAAGCACGCACTCAGCACATGGCGTGGCGTAAGCACGCATTCAGCATATGGCATTGCGGAAGCACGCATTCAGCATATGGCATTGCGGAAGCACGCATTCAGTATATGGTCTTGCAGAAGCACGCATTCAGCATATGGCATTGCGGAAGCACACATTCAGCATATGGCATTGCAGAAGCACGCATTCAGCATATGGCATTGCGGAAGCACACATTCAGCATATGGCATTGTGGAAGCACGCATTCGACATATCAAAAGGGAAGGGTTAATAAAAATGGTCAGGGATTAGGATATGAAATGGAAGATTTGGCATAGATCGTGGGGTGGGGGAAATTACTTGAATAACAGCCCAGGGATCAAGTCTTGTTGATTTACTTTTTGTGTTCATGGGACAAATTAAATTTAATAAAGCATTTTGAAGTTCCGGAATCAAACGAACTCTCTGATCTCCGGTGAAATATCGTAGTCAGCACTGTAGCAAAAGAAATAACCATAGATGACCAAGAAATGGCAATTATCCAGAAATATATTTTGAAGTCAGAATTTGCACAAGAATACAGGGACAGTTTAATGACAGGGGGCGTGCTACATGCACTAAATGGTATGACTGATATGATAAAGGAATCGAATGTGATGGATGAGGTGGGTGTAAATGAAGTGGTCGCACTGTTCAATACAGCAATAAAGAAAGCAGCAGATGATCTGGTTTTTTAAACTAGCAAGCCTAACGTCGGACGAAAAGTCAAGAGGAATAAAATACCTCATTATTCAAATGATTGTGAAATTAAACGAAAACAGGTCTATAAGCCCCTAAATTGGTACAGAAGAGATACATCTGAAATGTCTCGGTTAAACATGATCTCCTCGCGAATCGAATTCAAAACAGCAGTACAAACGCATCGCAGAGAGCAATGCAGCTTAATAACAAACTGTTATTAGAAGCTCAATATTCAAACACAAAATTGTACCGGAAATTGTTAAAAACAGCCGACAGTAAGCAAAATATAAAAATTGCCCTAGATGAATTCAAGCAATTGTTTAAAGCCGTAAAACTCCTAATACCAACTTTTACCAGACAGGTATTGGCACTAAAACTATGTACATGAATATTTAACAGATGACATGCATACGATATTTGATGAGTTAAATAAAGAAATAGCTGAAACGGAAATAGAAAAAGCAGTAAAACAGTTAAATAACGGTAAAGGTGCTGACTCAGATTAACTAATAAATAAATTCTATTCCAATGCGATCAATATGTTATTGCCACACATTACAGCGCTTTTTAACTGCATATTTAAAAGTGTCATTTTCCCTCAAACTTGCTCAGAAGGAATCCTCGCGCCGCTTCACAACAAGGGCAGTGTAAACGATGTGCGCAATTACAGGGGCATCACACTTCTCATCACACTGGGTATATTATTTACGAAAGTCCTAAACAATAGATTAAATAAATGATTGGACCGAATACAATGCTGTATATACAGAGACGCAAGCTGGTTTTAGGATCGGATTACGTACTGTGGCTAATATATGTGTTATGAACGGTCTAATATCTCATTTATTGAATACAGGAGAGAGGTTATATTGTACCGTTGTAGATTTTACTAAGGAATTCGATTATGTAGTCCGAGATTGCCTATAATATAAACTTTTAAAGGGGGGGGGGGGGTGTTTAGAGGGAGCATTATAAATATTATTATGTCCATGTACCAAGGGGTGAAAATCAGAGTTCGAGTAAATTCTAACATATCTGACAGCTTTGAATGTAATACTGGAGTACGGCAAGGGGAAAGCTTATTCCCCTTTCTATTCGCCATGATTTTAAATTACTTAGAAGGAGAATTTTGAACAAGGAGCGGGGATGGTATTGGCCTACAATTTCTGAAATTGTTTTTAATACTCTACGCTGATGATAGAATCATACTGTCCGAAAGCAGAACAGGATTGGAAAGAGGCTTAGCTATTTTATTTAATTATTGTAACAGATGGCGGCTGGCAGTAAATATAGAAAAAATAAAAGCAATGGTTTTCAGACCAGGTGGTCGCTTACGGGTATGGTAATAATGAAGTTGACATAGCCAACAAGTTTAAATATTTAGGGATTGTTTCTACCACCTCCGGATCCTTTTCCGAAGCTCAAAAATGCTTAGCAGAATAAGCACAAACGGCTGTGTTTGCTCCATAGAAACATTACAGCAAATTCATCGGCTTAACACCAGAACATTATTTCAAACTATTCGACAAACGTGTTCTTCCTATACTGTGTTACGGAAGCGAGGTGTGGGGTTTTCATACATTTAAAAATGCCATCTTCGCTTCTGTAAGCAATTGCTTAATATAAAACAGAGTACGTCAAATTGTGTTGCTTACGGGGAGTTAACAAGAGAAGTAAAATCATTAAAATATTGGTTTCAGATTCTTGACATGAAGCCGAACAGAATAGCAAAACATATGTAAAACTATAATATGTTGTATCAAGACTGGAATAACAACAATAATTGTACAAATTGGGCCAAATCAGTACGCGATATGCTATGTACAACGGGTTTTAATGATGTATGGGAAACGCAGAGAAACACTGTAAACAAAAATCATTTGTTGTTGAATATAAACAGAGAATTTATAACAGTTTTTACCAGGAGTGGAGGGTCCGCATCCAACGCTGCGGTCTGAGAGAACATGCCCTTGGTTTGAAGATGTAGAGGATGAATACCACTTTTTAATTCTATGTCATGTTTACAAAGACCTGTGGTGGGTGGGTGGGTGGGTGGGTGAGTGAATGAGTGAGACCGAGTGTGTGTGGGTGAGTGAGTGCGTGAGACCGAGTGTGTGTGTGCGTGCGTGCGTGCGTGCGTGCGAGCGTGCGTGCGTGCGTGCGTGCGTGCGTGCGTGCGTGTGTGTGTGTGTGTGTGCGTGGCTGGTGGGGTGGGTGTGTGGGTGGGGTGGTTGCGCGCGTGCGGAGGTGCATGGACAGGCGGGAGAGAGAAAAAGGGGTGAAGTAAAGTATGCGGTGAAAATCAATTATATACCGTACTATTATTTACCAAGGCGTGTTATTTTCCTAATATGTGCCAGCAATCGGGATGGGGTGGCCGTGAGGGGGTGGGGTGGGGGGAGAGGAGTGGGGGGGGGGGGGTTGTTTGCTGTCGCACAACTGTGTGCATACAATGCAAATAAGTTGTCCGCCATGTAATGCATACATTAAAATTGTATTCACTCATGGGGCAATGACCTATTGTGTAATAAATCTATCCATCCATCCGTCCGTCCGTCCGTCCGTCCATCCATCTATCTATCAAAGCCACCGAACGATATTATCAGCAGAAAGTCTTGATAAATTGCTCTCAAACATATAGAAACTTGATTCATTTCGTAAATCATACATTTAATCTTAATCCGCAACATAAGAAAAGAAAATCACTCATTTGTTTATTGTGGAATTTGACGAAATGCTGATAAGAGACGGGATTTAAGGACAGGTCACCATCAGATACGAAAACAATATGGATTTATAAAGTCGAGTGTCGTATGCGGTGACGTACGCACTAATCATTAACTGGTGTTTGATTTTGGCGAAAAAAAGAAGGAGAAAAGAGACAAAATAATAGGAGAAATGATAAATGAATGTAAAGTAACTGTGCAAAATGTGATAAAAATGACCCCCCTCCTGTACCAGCTTAAAATGTGATAAAATGGCCCTAATCCTGTACTCCTCATGTGATAAAATGACGCTCATCCTGTACTCCTCATGTGATAAAATGATCATCCTTCTGTACCCATTCATGGGATAAAATGTCCCTCCTCCTGTACCCCTCATGTGATTAAATGATCATCCTTCTGTACTCCTCATGTGATAAAATGACTCTCCTCCTGTACTCCTCATGTGATTAAATGATCATCCTTCTGTACTCCTCATGTGATAAAATGACTCTCCTCCTGTAATCCTCATGTGATAAAATGACTCTCCTCCTGTACTCCTCATGTGATAAAATGATCATCCTTCTGTACCCCTCATGTGATAAAATGACCCTCCTCCTGTACTCCTCATGTGATAAAATGACCCGCCTCCTGTACTCCTCATGTGATAAAATGACCCTCCTCCTGTACTCCTCATGTGATAAAATGACTCTCCTCCTGTACTCCTCATGTAATAAAATGACCCTCCTCCTGTACTCCTCATGCGATAAAATGATCATCCTTCTGTACCCCTCATGTGATTAAATGATCATCCTTCTGTACTCCTCATGTGATAAAATGACTCTCCTCCTGTAATCCTCATGTGATAAAATGACTCTCCTCCTGTACTCCTCATGTGATAAAATTACCCGCCTCCTGTACTCCCCGTGTGATAAAATGATAATTCTTCTGTACCCCTCATGTGATAAAATGGCCCTGCTCCTGGTCTCCTCGTGTGATAAAATGACGCTCCTCATTTACTCCTCATGTGATAAAATGGCCCTCACACTGTACCCCTCATGTTATACAAGGACCCTCATCCTGTACTCCTCATGTGATAAAATGACGCTCCTCTTGTACTTCTCATGTGATAAAATGACGCTCTTCATGTACTCCTCATGTGATAAAATGACGCTCCTCATGTACTCCTCGTGTAATAAAATGACCCTCACACTGTACTCATCATGTGATACAATGACCATCCTTCTGTATTCCTCGTGTGATAAACTGACGATCCTCCTGTACCCATCATGTGATAAAATCACGCTCCTCATGTACTCCTCTTGTGATAAAATGACGCTCCTCATGTACTCCTCATGTGATAAAATGACGCTCCTTATGCACTCCTCATGTGATAAAATGACGCTCCTCCTGTGCTCCTCACGTGATAAAATGACCATCCTTATGTCCTCCTCATGTGATAAAATGACCCTCCTACAGTACCCTCATGTTTCGCTAGAAATCTACATGTGTTATCTTCAAGAAGCGAATCGATTATAATTTCACCTACTTATGCTAAATACAGGAACATAGCCTACTCAATGCTTCCTGGCATCCACATCATGCAGAAATACAGTTTAATCGTTGCTCCCGAATACCAACTGATGAACGCCGTACTGGAAAATTGGCCATTAGATGCTCCCCTGAGACCCACTGCTGAAATCTATAGAGGAGGATAGGCCACTCGATGCTCCCTGAGACCCACTGATGAACTCCGTACAGGAAGATAGACTAGTCGATGCTCCCTGAGACCCACTAATGAGCTCCTAATGGACTCCATACAGGACAATAGACTACGATACGCTCACTGAGACCCATTGATGAACTCCTAATGGACGCCATACAGGAAAATAGACTACGATACGCTCCCTGAGACCCATTGATGAACTCCATAAAGGAAGATAGACTACTTGATATTCCCAGAGACCCACTGATGAACTCCATACAGGAAGATAGACTACTTGGTGCTCCCTGACACTCACTGATGAACTCCATACAGGAAGATAGACTACCCGATGCTCCCTGACACTCACTGATGAACTCCATACAGAAAGACAGGCCACTTGATGCTCCCTGAGACCCACTGATGAACTTCATATAGGAAGATATGGTATTCGATGCTGTTACTCTCCCTCCCTCCCTCCCTCCCTCCCTCCCTCCCTTCCTCCCTCCCTCCCTCCCTCCCTCGCTCCCTACCTCGCTCCCACCCTCCCTCGCTCCCTCCCTCCCTGGCTCCTTCCCTCCCTCCCTCCCTCCCCCTCCCTCCCTCCCTGTGATTGGTCAGAAAGGTAACATTAAAGTTGTGATTGGTCAGAAAGGTAACATTAACATTGTGATTGGTCAGAAAAGTAACATTATCATTGTGATTGGTCAGAAAGGTAACATTAACATTGTGATTGGTCAGCAAGGGAGCATTAACATTGTGATTTGTAAGTAAAATAACATTAACATTGGCGACGACGGGATAGGAGTGGGGTTGAGGGGAGTGATTTGGATGGGGAGGAGGAGGATGAGCAGGAGAGACGGATGAGGGTGTGGAGCAGGAGGAGGAGGAGAAGAAGGCGGAGGAGGAGGAGGAGGAGGAAGAAGAGGAAGAGGAAGAGACCGAGGAGGAGGATGAGGAGGAGGATGAGGAAGAGGAGGAGGAGGAAGAGGAGCAGGAGGAGCAGGAGGTGGAGGATGGCGAGGAGGAGGGTGAAGGGAGTGGAAGGATAAAGAGGATACGGAGGCAAATGACCTTGATGGCAACGATGATGATATATGGCACAGGGTGTCAGTTTTCAGGTTCAAAGTATTTTGGATGTTATGAGTTCGAGTAGTATCAACATAAATCAATGGAGAGCACACATCTAAACGGACGCATCCAGTAGTATTTGATGGTGTAAAGGTCAGTGGCTGGGGAATTAGGTAAAGCCCTCCTGACATATTGATGGATGGTGTCTATGTTATTTGGAATTAATCTCTATCAGTCGGTTCTATTCCTCTAAGAGTTTCTATCTCTCCCTGTGTTTGCTATATCCCTAGTGGCACGCCATCTATCCTAGCGCGGTGACAAGTACACAGTAGTTTCAATTAAGTCTGAAGGGACGGATTTGTTTCTGTAGTCAAAGCAAATTAATTGCCTTTGATAAATTAAGCCAGACATTTAGCTAACTATTATTCTCTCCATACACGCGTTGTGAAGTAAATGCTATTTACCATTCATACGGACTGTATGCTTAAGGCTTGTATTTTTCTGTACACTTTAACGGCCAGCTATCAAAATATAGGCGTTTCCGCAACGTGAATGCTATATCTAATTAACTTTTATCATTTGTCATCAGCCTACTTCACGTATACAAATAATTCCTTGTTCATTGAAATCGGGAGAATTCGGGTCTGTATTAGCTATGCGTTTGTTAACCCCTCGTCATTCGTGTTCTCGCGAGATCTCCTACGCTAACGGGCGTGTATTCTTGGCATAGCACGAAACTACGGCTCTATGTTTAGATTGACCCCGCTTGTCAATAACGCCTCAAAGCGCTCGAAAGGCGACTTTTATCACTTTTATTACTTTTTTGACAATTAGCCCTTTAATTTGTCAAGAGTTTTCAAGCAAATTGAAATTTTGCTCATTGAATGACCATTTGCTGGCCGAGAGAAGACTGCTTTTTTATAACTGGAATTTAGAAAAATCGTTTTTAAGAGGTGTTTTGACGATTAAAGGATTAATAGTTAAATAAAATCTAAATTTTTGCTTAGTCAGTGTCCATGAACATGCCAAGAGAAGACTATTTTTGAAAATGTACCACTGGAATGACTGACTCGATAACCGAGCCAGCCATTCCAGTGGTAATTTTTCAAAAATAGTCTTCTCTTATCCTGCTAATAGACAGTCCTCCAGAGAACTGCAGGGGAAGTATGGGACAGTTTTACCATTATAGACCACAAGTTGACACAAGAGGGGTTAAAACATCCAAACAGGCGCTTCGAAAATGTTGAACACAAATTCCGCAAATATTGTTTTTCGGGTGATGTGTTTGTATAGTTAGCGTACGTTGTCATAGAAGCGATATCTATATTGTTACAGGAAGGCAGTTTTGACGGGGAGGCAGTTTTGACGGGGAGGCAGTTTTGACTGGGAGGCAGTTTTTACGGGGAGGCAGTTTTGAGAGGGAGGCAGTTGTGACGGGGAAACGGTTTTGCTAAGAGGCAGTTTTGACGGAGTGACAGCTTTGACGGGGCGACAGTTTTGATGGAGAGGCAGTTTTGTCGGAGAGGCAATTTTGCCTGTCTGGCACGATCACGCCCATTGTTCTATATGGCCGTGCGACCTCCATTTTGTGTATGGTCTAAAATGTATTTGATCCGTGAGAAGTTCCGGTGACCTGGTGATAACTCGGGATAGGCTTTGGGGATCACAGCCAAACGTCCGATAACAAGCGTATGCATTGTGATTTTTGGTTAATTTATAAGCTAATAAACCGTAGGTAGAATATTTTGAAAATAATCTGACTGGGATCTGTTGCGGACACAGGCAACAGCTGTTATTAAAGTTACTTGTAAGATATTGAACAGTTTACCTGCATGGTTGGTTACCTTGAATTGAGATTCCGGTAATTCATGGTTCCAAGTATTGCAATCGTACATAGTGGGCTGATCATAGAAAGAAGTGGGCGGGAAAGCGCTAGAAAGGGTCCGTGCATTTTCGTGAGGTAGAGGGGTGGGGAAACCAAATTCAATTGATATTTCTTGTTGAGTACCTCAAATATATCTATCCAAACGAGAATATTTTATTTAGTTTAGTCTTACACGTAGTCGTCGTTTCAATATAATATTTCATGCCAACCCGACTAGCATCAAATAAAGAATAAATATCTATTTCCACCCTCGTTTAATAATATAACAAAGTGTCGTAAACTTGTCATAGCCAATTGCCATTCGTCCCGCAGTTCTTCTCGGGTTAATCTAGAAACGTGCCATTCCATCAAGACGATATGAACAAATGTGTTTGTCAGACGCGCCATATGAAGCTATGACGGGTGTACGGACAATGTCCAGCCATCGAGCAGACCAGGCGCTAATGCGATAAACATGTCAATTTCCACAATCAATCATTCTAAAATTGGCTATATCTATTCCTATTTGGCGCGGCTGTCTGCCATGTGCGAATTTGATTAAATAAATTGGATCAAAATTAATATACAACCCTATTTGCTGTGTACATGGAACTTACATGCCAGCATGATGTACTTTATACCAATTTCTACAATATTCATAATGGATTTCAAAAAAAGTAAAGCTTTACAAAAATGATCAAACGTTACCTTCGTTTCCATGGCATTGTCCCAACATCACTAGTACCTGGTTTTAGCATGACAGACTGTCAGAGTTACCCAGCTGGTTTTCAAAAAAGATATCAATCTGTATTTCGAAATGGCTTTTTTATTGCAAGGTAATCTCTTACTATATCAGTATTTGTAAGATAACCTAAACTCGATGCTAAATATAGTGACTAGCCCTAACTCTATAAACTCCGAATATTCCACATGCCGTCAGAGACACATCTCAAGCTCATATGAAAATGGACTGCTGCCTTTGTCTCTGGGACACATCTCAAGCGCATATAGAAATGGACTGCCACCTTTATCTCTGGGACACATCTCAAGCGCATATAGAAATGGAGTGCCTCCTTTGTCTCTGGTACACATCTCAAGCGCATATGGAAATGGACTGCCTTCTTTGCCTCTGGGACACATCTCAAGCGCATATGGAAATGGACTGCTGTCTTTGTCTCTGGGACACATCTCAAACGCATATGGAAATGGACTGCCTTCTTTGCCTCTGGGGCACATCTCAAACGCATATAGAAATGGACTGCCTCCTTTGTCTCTGGGACACATCTCAAGCGCATATAGAAATGGAGTGCCTCCTTTGTCTCTGGGACACATCTCAAGCGCATATAGAAATGGACTGCCTCCTTTGCCGCTGGGGCACATTTCAAACGCATATGGAAATAGACTGCCTTCTTTGCCTCTGGGACACATCTCAAACGCATATGGAAATGGACTGCCTCCTTTGTCTCTGGGGCACATCTCAAACGCATATAGAAATGGACTGCCTCCTTTGTCTCTGGGACACATCTCAAGCGCATATAGAAATGGAGTGCCTCCTTTGTCTCTGGGACACATCTCAAGCGCATATAGAAATGGACTGCCTCCTTTGTCTCTGGGACACATCTCAAGCGCATATAGAAATGGAGTGCCTCCTTTGTCTCTGGGACACATCTCAAGCGCATATAGAAATGGACTGCCTCCTTTGCCGCTGGGGCACATTTCAAACGCATATGGAAATAGACTGCCTTCTTTGCCTCTGGGACACATCTCAAACGCATATGGAAATGGACTGCCTCCTTTGTCTCTGGGACACATCTCAAACGCATATGGAAATGGACTGCCTCCTTTGTCTCTGGGACACATCTCAAACGCATATAGAAATGGACTGCCTCCTTTGTCTCTGGGACACATCTCAAACGCATATAGAAATGGACTGCCTCCTTTGTCTCTGGGACACATCTCAAGCGCATATAGAAATGGAGTGCCTCCTTTGTCTCTGGGACACATCTCAAACGCATATAGAAATGGACTGCCTTCTTTGCCTCTGGGACACATCTCAAACGCATATGGAAATGGACTGCCTCCTTTGTCTCTGGGACACATCTCAAACGCATATGGAAATGGACTGCCTCCTTTGTCTTTGGGACACATCTCAAGCGCATATGGAAATGGACTGCCTTCTTTGTCTCTGGGACACATCTCAAGTGCATATAGAAATGGACTGCCTTCTTTGTCTCTGGGACACATCTCAAGCGCATATGGAAATGGACTGCCTCCTTTGTCTCTGGGACACATCTCAAACGCATATGGAAATGGACTGCCTCCTTTGTCTTTGGGACACATCTCAAGCGCATATGGAAATGGACTGCCTTCTTTGTCTCTGGGACACATCTCAAGCGCATATGGAAATGGACTGCCTTCTTTGTCTCTGGGACACATCTCAAGCGCATATGGAAATGGACTGCCTCCTTTGTCTCTGGGACACATCTCAAGCGCATATGGAAATGGACTGCCTTCTTTGTCTCTGGGACACATCTCAAACGCATATGGAAATGGACTGCCTCCTTTGTCTCTGGGGCACATCTCAAGTGCATATGGAAATGGACTGCTGTCTTTGTCTCTGGGGCACATCTCAAGTGCATATGGAAATGGACTGCCTCCTTTGTCTCTGGGGCACATCTCAAGTGCATATGGAAATGGACTGCCTCCTTTGTCTCTGGGACACATCTCAAGTGCATATGGAAATGGACTGCTGTCTTTTTCTCTGGGGCACATCTCAAGTGCATATGGAAATGGACTGCCTCCTTTGTCTCTGGGGCACATCTCAAGTGCATATGGAAATGGACTGCCTTCTTTGCCTCTGGGGCACATCTCAAGTGCATATGGAAATGGACTGCTGTCTTTGTCTCTGGGGCACATCTCAAGTGCATATGGAAATGGACTGCCTCCTTTGTCTCTGGGGCACATCTCAAGTGCATATGGAAATGGACTGCCTCCTTTGTCTCTGGGGCACATCTCAAGTGCATATGGAAATGGACTGCCTTCTTTGTCTCTGGGGCACATCTCAAGTGCATATGGAAATGGACTGCCTTCTTTGCCTCTGGGGCACATCTCAAGTGCATATGGAAATGGACTACCTCCTTTGTCTCTGGGGCACATCTCAAGTGCATATGGAAATGGACTGCCTTCTTTGCCTCTGGGGCACATCTCAAGGGCATATGGAAATGGACTGCCTCCTTTGTCTCTGGGGCACATCTCAAGCGCATATGGAAATGGACTGCCTCCTTTGTCTCTGGGACACATCTCAAGTGCATATGGAAATGGACTGCCTTCTTTTTTCTCTGGGACACATCTCAAGCGCAAATTGAAATGGACTGCCTTCTGTGCGTCTGGCCATCTCATTCATGTCATATCAAACTGTTCTATAATGGACCTTTCCAAGTTTATCCATCATCATCTGACGTCATAGGACGTCATAATTAACTACGTGACGTGTAGGCTGACGGCATAATCATTACGTCATAAATGATTTTATTTCGCCCGTCTTTAACTCTTAATAGTCCAACACATTTTACGAATTGTATATCTCTAGTATTTAATAAACATACTGTTGAATATTTTGAAACCAATTTGACTGGATGTTGTTGCTGCCTTAGGACAAGTCAATATTACACAAGCAATTTGAAAAGCGCATAAAAGTTTACGGCAGGGAATGAGAGGCAGATATCCATCTCTAGTGACCTTCCCGTGAGGGCGTGGTGGGGTCAAAGACCGTCCCCAATCACTGTATGGAGTTAGATGGAGATCTGCGTCCTATCCGTGACCCAGTGTGTCGGGGACAGACCATCTAAGATCCGGCCCCGGGGACTAACGTATGCCAGTCGTTCGAAAATATTTAATAGCTTACCTGTATAGTTTTCTCGAAATTAATAGTCAGGGAGTTTAGAGATCGATCGATCGATCCCAACACGAGCGAGGTGTGGGTGGAGCTTAGATAGAGATTGGTGGGGCAGAGCTAAAACTGGAAAGGTCCATTGAGGTCTCTGCTTCCCATTTCATTCTCTGGGATTCTATTCCAGCGTGGTCCACATTTCATTTTCTCTTGGGGGGTGGGGGTGGGAGTGGGGGTTTCTATTCTCGGGTGTGATATTTTCAGGTGATTCGCTGAAGGTGCGTCCATCAAATACCGCGTTCATCTGTTGATCGGTTTTGAGATCTGTTGTTTCCTTGCATCTCGGAACAAGGTCAATTTTTCTCACTGCAAATGGTCTGTGTATTTGTAGAATAATTTCTAACCACCTGCTAATAGACCAGTAGAAATTGACGAGAAAATAGGTGCACCCGGACATTTTAGTTAACATCCACATTTTGGTGTCAGATTCTTCATATGACTGTCCTAAGTGCACACAGAAAATTCTCACAAATTCTCACTAGGGGAAACATGGTTTTTAACCCTTATAACATGACGTGCGAAATACGAAAAAACATGTATAATTTAGTAAGTATTCTGTTAACTACTCCTGAAATTAGTCTTACCAATAACTATTGGTGCTTACAGTAACCCATGCTGTATTGCCGTATTTGACACACTCTCTACTTAAAATAATTTCATGTATAATAAAACAAAATGGATTTTTAGCGTTAAACATCTATATAGTGGCAACCTCTGTTTTTCTGGCAAAACGATTGCCCAAGAATAGCGCTATATGCAGCGATTTAAAATGTTTCTTCAAATATTTGACGGTCAGGCAATCAAACGTATTTAAACTAGCTACTGCCCGAAGCTAAAAGATGATTAACATAAATATTCCTGATATTAGTACGTTTATTTTTACAATAATATATAGACCGGGGTATATTTAGAAAGTGGTAATCAAAGTAAAGTGAAACGCACTTTTGATTTATAATTCGATCTATCGAATCTAAATACTTATTCAATCAATTTTCAAAAGAAATGAACTATGGCTGACACGCGGCATTGTGTCGTTTGTAATGATTATAATGATTGCAGGTGTAGAAAAGTTGGTCCCAGAGGACTTTCAACATTGACTGACGCGTCAGAAAGGTGTGGAGATGATATTCATTCCAAATTATCTTTGTCGAATGAACACAATGCACACGATAAATGCTATAAGGACTACACATTATCCGGAAATATCGCAAAGGCCCAGAAAACTGTAGACAGAGACAATGAAAAATTACGAGCATCCACGCCTACACTGCGATCAGAATGTACCTCATATGGTTATCATACACATTGCTTAATTTGCACTAATGAACTTGATTTTGATGCTGCTTAGCGGCACCCTGAACGACATTCTCCCATCAGCAGCATAGGATTTATCGGAACAGATAAATACAACATAATCAAAGAAAGCTTGCTGAAAACTTGCGAGAAAAGGCATGAGCAAACAGCAGACGATTTAAGGCCAGGATACTTTTTGCTGGTGATCTCTGTGCGGTAAAGACAAAATACCATCCACAGTGCATGTAAGAATTCATATCTTGTAAAAGCATCAGCTCATGTGGTCTTTCATTGTCTAATAAACGGAATGTTGATGACATAAATGATGCAGCGTTCACACATCTGTGTGCTTGGCTAACAAAGCCAGAACAGCAACAGCAACAGTTTACATTGCAAGATCTTCGTTTACAGTTAATCAGTTACTTGCTGACTGGTGTCCCCGGATACAGCATAAAGCACATCCAACGCTGTCTTGTTGATCAGTTTGGGAAGACATGACAATAGCTCAGGTCCCGCGTGATCATTGATGTACTTTCGTCGCTCGGACTAAGAGCATCCTATGACCAAGTCATTGCTTTCCAGAGAGCTGCAGTCGGAAGCACATCTGTTGAAGAACTCGGTCCTGGATTCATAGAGAAGAGGAAAGGGGGCGGGTTCTGCCAATGGGTTGCTGACAACTGTGATTACAACGAGGATACCATTTCTGGTCATGATACAACTCATGTGATGGGGATTATTGCATGTCAAACAGTGACTGAATGCAGAGCAGATCCTGTAAAAGCAATATGTCGTAGAAATCTAACTGCTGATGAAATCAAACAAGCCGTGGATTTTGGTGCTTTTATTCTACCATACAAATGTCCAACTAAATCACTAATGTCGAATGTGAAGATCAAAGAAGTTAAGCCTATCAGCTTATCTATTGATAAGTATAGCAGATTAGACGCACTGTGGCTGTACTCTAGCATTCTCACAGCTCAACCACCAAACTGGCAGGTCGTTATGTCTGAAATAAATACAGTTGACAATTTTCACTGTACTGCAATAGTTTACAACCCCATGGTACCATTGAATTCAGGAACAAATGAAGCTATTTATAGTACTATGATGTTTGTACAGTCACACGCCAGAAAAGCAGGGATGTGTTGTGCAACCATAACATTTGACCAACAGTTGTACTTGAAAGGCTACAAAATTAAGCAAGACAACTCCAACCAGTTTGCGAATATGTGCATACGTCTGGGTGGTTCCCGCCAACTAATGTCGTTTCTTGGCGCTGGCTGTAAGATCATGGAGGGCAGTGGGCTAGATGATTTGTGGGCAACTGTCTACGCTAGGAACTCTCTCCCCAAAATGATGGAGGGAAATGCCTACACAAAGACACTGAGGGCATGTCTCATGACAGATGCTGCATTGCATCTTCTGTTAATTGAACCACAAGATGATGGATTTTTAACGACGGTACAGCTGACAACATCTCATGTATCACATATGATGAATCTGTACTTTCCGAGTTGCAAGATGAAGACAGTGACGTTGATAATGATGGTTAATTAATACAACACATGAAACTCAAAACCATATGGTAACAGATGACATGTGGTCACAGCTACACAATCTATGTAACGAACTCATGTCACATGATATCTCACCAGATGATGTTTGTAACAATGAACATTTGCAAAATCTATGTAAACAAGTTTCTGATTTGAGGAAGAATATAGAAAAGTCCAGAACATGCAAACTATGGTCTTTATTTATGGACTTAGCAATTGTAAGGTTGTTCATCAGAGCTGAACGTACTGGTGACTGGCGACTCCATCTGAAAGCTACACAGCTAATGTTGGCAATTCTTTGCTGCCACTGGGCATAACAATTACACGAAATGTTTTCGCCTTTACCTTCAAGATTATCTTGAACTATGCCCCTGCCTTGAAGGGCTCATGCACGAAAGATACTTTACTGTCCGTAGAAATGAAAAAGTGTATTGGAGTGGTACATGGTCGGATATGACCATTGAGCAGTGCCTTATGACAGCTGGAAAAACTCAAGGAGGATTGAGCAACATAACACACAAGGATTCTGCTAGAACAAAATGGCTCCTCACAGCACATATCATAGCACAGTACACACATTCTCCGCGATCGTTGACTGACACATTCACGGGAACATGGTCAGAACAGCATAGGGAAATTCACCCAGCAAACATGAAACGCGATCTAGAAGACGTGAGGAAGCATAAATTGTTTCTTATGGAACACAATCCTTTCACGGTTAATGTATGTATGTATGTATGTATGTCAGATTTATATAGCGCCAATTCCAAACTGAATTGCTCAAAAGCGCTTTACAAAATTTAGAATGCTCTTTGGAAAAGATATGTTTTAGTAGTGATTTAAATGAGTCAATTTTAGAGCAGTTTCTAATTTCAGGTGGAAGAGAATGAGCATCGGTTGAGAAACATTGCTACAGGATTAATTGCAGATCATCGTGTTACAGTTGATGGTGCAATTAACATTGGCCAGAAAATTCATGAGAAGTTAAATGAAAGAAACTTTGGTGATATTATCCTAAGCAGAACAGACCAAGCTGTGACTCTTGCTGTCATGCGAAAAGTGCTCAAAGTCGGGAGCAATGACGTTCATATGTCTTCTCAAGAATTCTACCATCGCTCAATGTCTAGCGCCTATGTTTCCGGCCCTCTAGATAAAAGTATATTTGAATATGAACTTGTCACAGTATGTCCATCCCTTTTCCACGATGATGGTACTATGAGGGAATCCCAAAAGTCAAAACTGGCAAAGTACATAGTTGACATGGACACTGCGATTGTACAGCAACTGATCCCAGAGCCAGCAGCAAGAGTTTTTGATGGTTGCGCACTTTTACATCGGATAGGTTGGCCAAAGATCATGACGATGGAAACTGTATGTAGCTCATTTGTGTCTGCGGTTATACATTGTAGAGTGGTTGGAGTGCCGATATGCGTAATCTTTGATAGCTATAATGCACCAACAACAAAGGACCAAGAACAGAAGAGGCGGCGAGTTAATCCACCAGATTTCCCTGATGTGGCGGTTCAAAACAACACACCTGTTCCAGGAAACAAGGCTGGATTTTTGCCAAACACACACAATAAGCAGAGCACCATAAATTTGCTGGCAGAACATTTAACAAATACAGGTGTTGAGGTAGAGCATGCTGGAGATGAAGGTGATGCTGATGTTGTATCGTAAGAAAGGCATTAGAGCTATCACAACAAGAGCGACCCACGATAGTTGTTGCCGATGATACGGATATTTTGATTCTGCTAATCTATCATGCAAACATGTCTTCAAATATCTTCCTACAAACTAGGCAACAAAAGATATACATTACAGTGGCTAAAGATACTTTAGGTAGAGAGCTGTGCATGTGTCTGCCATTTACCCACAGTATGTCTGGTTGTGATACTACATCAGCTTTGTATGGCATGGGCAAGGTAAAGCAACTTAAAAAGCTTCAGTCTTCACCGAGGTTGCGAGAGGATGTAGTTATATTTGGTGACATCTCCGCATCAAAGGAAGATGTACATGTAATTGGAGAAAAATTCATTAAAGCTTTGTACAGTGGAGGGTCGAAAAGTCAGGGGTTAGACAATCTCAGATACCTGAATGCCATTTCTTCTACGCATGTACCGGTTGAGCACATACCACCCACCTGTAGAGCAGTATATTTCCATTAGCCTTCGTAAACATCACCAAGTCAGTACATGGCGCCACCTAAAAACTGTGTTGAAGAAGGAAGAATATGGATATAAGGTAGAAGATGGAGCAGTGCCCTCAATCATCACCGACAAGGCGCAGCACCACCGCGCTACTTATAGATATACGATATCAGTGTATTAGCAGTACACGTTTATGTGTATCATGTAGCTGCTCCAAGAAAGGCATTGCCTGTAGCATTCACTGTAAATGCGAAGGTCACTGCCAAAACAGCTCCAACCATGATGAAGTATGAATCATCGTTATGTATGGTTTCATTGTATTTCCTAAGTTTATTGAGAGGTTTTTGAGAGATTTACACATAAAAGTTGCTTAGTTTGTATTTATCACACAGTTTATCATTAGTTTAAATAATTTTCTTTGGTAAGCCTGCCGAGAATTGCCAGGTCCAGCTAAATGACATATTCCCTGAATTTTAACCCGCTTTTTGGCGGCCATTTTTAATTTGCCCTAAAACATATTTGCGCAAGTGCGAATTTTTTAGAATTTTTCTGCCAGCTATTTTAGGTCATGCTGATGTAATTAAAACAAAAATTGGACTGTTAACTAAAATGTCCGGGTCCATGTCGATTTCTACTGGACTATAACAGAAAGGTGTGTAGTTTGTTGTGCAGTGTGCAGTTCACTCTCCAAGTTTATGAAAATATACCATGAACAATACACATGTACCCTAATTATACCAGAACCACATATTTGCACCATATGTGGAGTTCTTGTTAAGGATTTGCCCCGATTTACCTGCATGGATAGTGCCGAGGAGTTAGGGATTGGTCTGTGAGTGAGAAGCCCATGTGTTTCTACTGTCCCTTAATCTGCAAGTGCTCACTCATATGATAGGAGGCAAAAGACATCCGCAAAGATATAGACATCAATTAACTAACTAAATGATCATTGTATGCCTTATTGGGGGGTGGGGTGAGCGTGGTCGTACATTCTTCATCTATATTAACCCTTGTACACTCGTATCAGCGGAAAACGACGTCTGCAGTAGTTTACAGACCAAGAGAAGATTATTTTTGAAGATTTACCACTGGAATGACTGTCTCGGTTCAAGTGGTAAAATTTAAAAAATAGTTTTCTCTTGGTCTGCAAATGTCAATTTTCCATGAGAAAATGTAAATTTTCTTGTACAAATTCGAGGGTTAGAGTGTTAATGTGATGGATAAATGACCTGGAATGTTATTTCCGTGTACGCATTATATGTATCTAGCATCTATACGACCATGAGTTAGACAAATTTAATATTCATTTTTGAGAAACATGGGATGTGGAATCTTGAAATTGAAAACGTCATCCAGTTTGACTATAATTTCTCGACTATCTTACATACTGTACATTAGCTATAGTATTTATATGCAATTCTATTTCTACCTGATCTCCTCCACATAAAATTTCCACAAAGGAAATTTATGAGACGGTGAAGAGAATATGTATTTAATAACTTGCCGACATGCGCTTAGGTAAATAGGCACGCCACATTGTGTATTATCATGATTTATATGATGTCCACAATGGAATCTCGAATAATGCACCGCTAAAATAATCACCTCCCCACCTCCCCACCACCACCGACTCCCCCACCCCAGCCCCCACCCAACACACCAACCCACACACCCACCCACCCACACACACACACACACACACACACCCACTCACCCACCCACCCACCCACCCACCCACCCACACACACACACACACACACACACGCGCGCACGGCATCCATCCTCACATGTGCATTTTCGTGCCCGGAGATGTTTAGAAGTATGCTCTTGTATTCGTGACAGCATTTAATGCAAACGGAATGTGTTTTCTTTGATGTTGATATCTGTTGAACATCTGAGTTGTTCTCTGCATCTGCAATATTAGATCACTACATCACATAGCAGACGTCATCTCACAGTACCTGTTTATATATCAAACAGAACAGCAGATAATTGACGGGGTATTAGAGGTATTAGAGATTCCTCGCAATCCGCAAAACCTGACCTTTTTCTCAGGTAGACTGGAATAGAGAAGGTCATAGTCTGTATTCGCATTAATTTCTTGTATGCGCTGCATCAATACACGGATCTTGGCGATGATTTGAAGGAGTAACCCGTTGATTATGAAGTATCATATGTCACGGTGCATTCACGAATGCAAACAATCTTCTTAATTTCTCCTCTGATGTTGTTTTATGGTGTGATACAATATATCATCCAGTGCTAATATTAAAACTCATATACACTCAATCCTTGCATGGCGAAATCGCCCAAAACAGGCCTCCGCAATGATCTTGAGGAATATCCATTTGGTGGACAAGGAAAGACTATTTTTGAAAATTTACAACTGAAATGACTCGATAACGGAGCCAGTCATTCCGGTGGAAAACTTCCAAAAATAGTCTTATTTTGACCTGCAAATGGGCATTCCATAAGGAGATATTTTGATTTTCTTGACCAAATTTGGCCATAAAAGTGCTAAAGGTGACGGAGAAAGACGACCTGTATTTTAGCCGTTAGTTGGCTGTTTAACCAGTGGTCTTGGACATTGTCTTCCTCAGACATACACGATGCCCCTCCCATTTCCAGCTAGGCCCCGCTCACTTTGTAAGCGTGTTTGAATTGATATTAACAATAATAACCATGATTTCCCAGAATCCTAATTTCAAGGTAACTATACAGGTAAGCTCTTGAATATTTTGACAGGTTGGTAATAACGCCATGGTCGAGGTGGGGATTCAACAGAGTGAATTATCGTCTAACGCTTCTTTCTGTTAATGTCAGATCCAGAATTCTGAATTCAGATTTTTGGATATGACAGTAATAGACCAAGCCTCAGGCAATAATCCATGATTCAGTAGGCCTATCTAGGCGATGTGGTTATTGCCATTTTCATCTACGAGAACTGCTAGGGCTAATGTTCCTGCAATAGAAACAGATATAGTAGTGATGCCATCCATGTCGGCACGTTCAATGGAAGCAGTGTACTCTGAGCCCTTTCGTGTACCATATGTCATGAAGGTATAAACCGCCAAAGGTACCAATACAACCACTGGAGTTTCTACCCTGTATCCTCCCCACAGTTTCACCGACCGTAATCTCCTGCTTTTATTTCAAGCAATAAACTGATACATAGGAGTACCTAGGAAAAATTTTGACACTTTATGGGTATCAACAGAGGTCCCACGTTCCCAGTTGATAATATGTGCAATTGTCAAATACGAAGTGTAGTCTTTGCCCTGGCTAAGTTTGTGGACAACACTACATGGGAAATGGTTTTTGTGCCCACCCAGCCATGCATATAAGCGCACCATAGGCCCACTACTAACCTCTATAAGCATAAGTAGCAGGACGATGTGATATACCAGCATCATATCATCTCAATTCACCTTTCCAGTTCATCCATCCATCATATGACGTCATAATCGACTACGTGACGCGTAGAATGACATCGCATTCAATGCCATTATTATGTTGTTGTTGTACGAATCGTATGTCTTTGCTATTTAATAAATATCCTGTTTAATATTTTCAAACTAATTTAACTGGGCCCTGTTGCTGCAATAGGCAGCAACAGTAACCAGTCAAATTAGTTACAAAATATTCAACAACTAACATGTATAGTTGTCAGGAAATTGATAGTTAGGGCATTTGGGGATCGATCAATCCCAACACGTCAAAGTGTGGGTGGAACTTAGCTAGAAGTGGGAAGGGCATAGTTAAAACTGGAAAGGTCTATTAAGCCAGGCACAATAGAAATGGCATAAACTATATAAGAGCATACAAGTCCTATCTCCCGATCCATCAGATCCGAAACATGTGGAGAAGAGAGGATAATGCCACGGGATTCACAAACCTCACATGTTGGAAACAGATAGGAATCTACCTAGTGGTGTAGGGGACTTCCCTTCTGGTACATTAACAGCCTATTGGGACACTCTGCGTTGTCTTTGCCGTATTTTGAAAGATGTATCAGTCGAATGTATAATTAGTTAAGCAAGCATGCCGTTCCATCTGGAAAATGGGAAATAACTGTCAATTGGATATTTCTTTAAAATTTAGATTTATTTATCAGTCTTGACCAGCTTGTTCAATGGCGAATTAAGAGATATCGGCAATTATTTCTTGTATCCCCCCAATCCTGACAGTCCTACAGTGTAAGCGATACCGGCAATTATATCTTGTATTTCCGCAATCCTGACAGCCCTACAGAACATGAGAGACCGGCAATTATATCTTGTATTCCCGCAATCCTGACAGCCCTACAGTGTAAGCGATACTGGCAATTATATCTTGTATTCCCGCAATCCTGACAGCCATACAGAACATGAGAGACCGGCAATTATATCTTGTATTCCCGCAATCCTGACAGCCCTACAGTGTAAGCGATACTGGCAATTATATCCTATATTCGCGCAATCCTGACAGCCATACAGTGTAAGCGATACCGGCAATTATATCTTGTATTCCCGCAATCCTGACAGCCATACAGTGTAAGCGATACCGGCAATTATATCTTGTATTCCCGCAATCCTGACAGCCCTACAGTGTAAGCGATACTGGCAATTATATCCTATATTCGCGCAATCCTGACAGCCCTACAGTGTAAGCGATACCGGCAATTATATCTTGTATTCCCGCAATCCTGACAGCCCTACAGTGTAAGCGATACCGGCAATTATATCTTGTATTCCCGCAATCCTGACAGCCCTACAGTGTAAGCGATACCGGCAATTATATCTTGTATTCCCGCAATCCTGACAGCCATACAGAACATGAGAGACCGGCAATTATATCTTGTATTCCCGCAATCCTGACAGCCATACAGTGTAAGCGATACTGGCAATTATATCCTATATTCGCGCAATCCTGACAGCCCTAAAGTGTAAGCGATACCGGCAATTATATCTTGTATTCCCGCAATCCTGACAGCCCTACAGTGTAAGCGATACCGGCAATTATATCTTGTATTCCCGCAATCCTGACAGCCCTACAGAACATGAGAGGCCGGCAATTATATCTTGTATTCCCGCAATCCTGACAGCCCTACAGTGTAAGCGATACCGGCAATTATATCCTATATTCGCGCAATCCTGACAGCCCTACAGTGCAAGCGATACCGGCAATTATATCTTGTATTCCCGCAATCCTGACAGCCCTACAGTGGTAGCGATTCTGGCAATTATATCCTGTATTCGCGCAATCCTGACAGCCCTACAGAGTCTGAAAGACTGTCAATTATATCTTGTATTCCCGCAACCGTGCGCCCTCCAATGTAAGAGATACCGGAAAATATATATTGAGTATTCCAGAAATTATGACAGCCCAACAGATTAAGATATACCGGCAGAAAATATCAATCACTAAACCAACGAGCCAGCCAACCAGCCAACCAGCCAACCAGCCAACCAGCCAACCAGCCAACCAGCCAACCAGCCAATAACCCGCAATCCAGCCAGCTAGCCAGTCAACAACCGAACAGCCAACCATCCTGCCAACCAGCCAGCCAACCAGCCAGCCCACCAGCCAGCCAGACACGAGAGCCTTTAACCACACAAACAAACAAACAATTTAATAAGCAAGCAAGCAACTAGCCCACTGAAGAATCAACGAATCGTTCGGTCTTTCAACAGCGGCGCAAATAAACAAGAACAACTTCCAATCACCCATTCAATGACACAAGCACATTTCTCAATCTTACATAGCAGGAACTGAATTAACATGAAAGAAAACAAACCCCAGAGAAAGCACTTCAAATCATATTAATAAAAGAACAACAATAAACATGTGATTATCTTTGAATTAGTATGTGTGCGTGCGTGCGTGCGTGCGTGCGTGCGTGCGTGCGTGCGTGTGTGCGTGCGTCGAAATGATGTGCTTTAGATATCGGTTTATCGACAGACTTGGCACTTAGTTGTTGTAGCTAATATTGGAGGGAATTGCGTCCGTGTATGAGACAATAGCAAGTGTACGTATGACGATAAGGTCTTCAGTAAATTCTAGTTGCAAATCAAAACAACTATATAAGTCTGCAGCCTGCCTACCTGCCTGCTTGCCAGCCTACCTGCCTTCCTGCCTGCCGCCTGCCTGCCTGCCTGCCTGCCTGCCTGCCTGCCTGCCTGCATGCATGCCTGCATGCATGCCTGCCTGCCTGCCTGCCTGCCTGCCTGCCTGCCTGCCTGTCTGTCTGTCTGTCTGTCTGTTTGATTGCATGCATGTCTGCCTGCCTGCCTGCCTGCCTGCCTGTCTGTCTGTCTGTCTGTCTGTCTGTCTGCCTGCCTGCCTGCCTGCCTGCCTGCCTGCCTGCCTGCCTGCCTGCCTGCCTGCCTGCCTGCCTGCCTGCCTGCCTACCTGTCTGCCTGCCTGCCTGCCTGTCTGTATGTCTGTCTGTCTGTCTGTCTGTCTATGAAATCTTTCAGATGGAACACTAGAGCGTTGCACTCGCTATGCGTAACGACGATGCGTAAAACGGTATGTTTAGAATATTAAGAAGATCAAGAAGGTCGTTCGCTATTAGACCATAAGTCATCAAGTGGGTGTGAATTCTAACCATTTTAGATGCGAAAAATCTCGAATTACGTTTACCGTGTTTATTTCATTACATTTTCAAAGGCAGGGCCCTTTATAGCGAAGCCATTTAAGACCGGCCTCGGCCGTGATCTCGAGGAATGACCATTTGCAGGCCAAGATAATTATATACTTTTTAAAGAGAAATACATTGTAGAAAATCTAGCACCGTAATGGCTGTATCAATAATCGCGAGCCAATCATTCCAGTAGTAAATCTGCAAAATAATATTTTCTTGTTCTGCAAATTACCATTTAATGATTACATTATCTTCTTGACCAAATTTAGTCATGCAACTGCTAACAGTATGCTCATTTGTCCATACATTGTCCTAGGCAGCATGAACACTTCTTCCCGCTGTTCCCCCCATCTAGTTATTGACCTATATTACCATTCCGACCACGCTCAGACAAGTGCGCGCAGGGGTCCCGCAATTACAGAAGAATCGTGTATCTATTTGTTGATTTAGATGTAGTAGTGTAAACAGCTGTTTTATTTCTGGACTCGTATATGTGTTTCCAGCAGGAATCAGGTTGCTTCCAATAACTCTGAATTCCAAGACATTATATATCCATGTAGACCGTGAACGCCGCGCTATGGCGTATGGAAACAGTGCCGCGTCCTACGATATGGGTGGTGTGTGGGGTGGGTGGGTGGGGGGTGGCGGTGGTGGTACGAGGAGGAGTATCTATATTGACAACAACAGCGTCTAGAAATACCATCCTGAAGCTGGAATACGAGGGAACATATGGGGATTGGGAGGCAGAATGCTGCAAACTGGCTGATTTAATGGGAATATATCTACCCAATATTATAATAGCTAATACTTACTCACCTGTTTAGAGCGGCCACCTTATTGAGCGCGTAAAGAAGACACTCACATATACGATCAATCATTTAAGCCGTACAAACTAAACTATTACACATTCTTTATGATACATGGTATTGGAATATCTTGAAACCAATTGTACTGGAAGCTGTTGCTGCCTATGAGAGGAATCTCTTCCAACACAATTATGCTCAAAATTATTCAGTAGTGCGTTTTATTTTGTTTTGGAAACATGTAAAGTTATTTCTGAGTTGTACCGTAATTTTAATCAAATGCTATGGTCTTGTTTCGCTTCCGCATTTGTTTCTCTGTTCCTCTTCATTTACATCGCACCCTTCATCTGCCTCCATCAATGTGGGCATGTTCGGCTGATGTGTCACGGTTGTTTTCTTTCGTGGAGTTGTGCAAAAAATACGAGAAATATGCATACTAATTTACAATGCAACCTACACCATAGGCATCATTCAAGTTTCGCGAGATCCCCTTCGATACGAGATCGAGAAAGTATCGGGTGTGTAGTGAGTTGTCATTGGCCTAGTAAATTCCCCTCGAATTATGGGATAACGAGAATTGAATCGCGAAAGGACATTAGAACTGCTCTGTTCATACCAGACAATAGTATTTCACATAAAAAGAGATGATATAAAGTTCATAGTCGCCTGTATGAAACATATTTAACAGAAAATCGTCCTTCTTAATTCCTCTTAAAATTCAAAACTGACCCATACTACATGCGAACAAGAATTTGCGAACATTGCGTAGATGCCATAGAAATCTAATACGCGTAGAAGGGGCATGTGCATACCGTCACTATGGAACGCGTTGTCCCGACCGCCGGTGACGTAAGTTTAGTAAAATTCAACTGCGCATGTTCGGACGGCTGACGCAGACGCAGACGATTAGCAGCATACATACCCTCCAAAAGCCAGTAAATTCTCTTTTGGTAATTCATGACTCCATTTCCTCACCCAATCATATGACGTCATAATCAACTACGCGAAGTGTATGATGACGTCATAACCACGGCGTAGTGAATGATTCGATTAAGCCCGTCTTTAACGCTTAATCGTCCGACACGCTGTACGAATTGTATGTTTTTGCAATTTAGTAAACATTCTATAGAATATTTTAAAACGAATTTGACTGGGGCCTGTTGCTGCCATAATAAGCAACAGCATACTGTCAAAGTAATTTCAAAATATTTAACAGCTTACCTGTATAGTTTTCTGGAAATTGATAGTCAGGGAGCTCAGGGATCGATCGATCCCAACACGGACTAAGTGTGGGTGGAGCTTTGATAGAGATCTGTGAGGCGTAGATAAAACTGGAAAGGACCATTGAAGGAGAAATTGAACAGACGCAAATGTATAGAATTTTATCAGAAAATAAAGTTTTATTGTCTGTATCAATCCGGCACGGTATTCGACTACGTAATATAACTAGTAACATAAACATATTCGTTTGGAGACTATGATACAATACTGAACTGAGATTCCGCGTTTGTGAGGGTCATTCTACGCTTATTAGATTTCTGTGATTGATGCGTATAACATATGAGCAACTTGAGGGTTCGAGATATGTATCAGGCCACTGAGCCAGGGATTAAGATAATACCGAAAGCAACACGATCCACAGTTGTGCGTTTACGGTGTTTACAGTCCAACCATGGAGCTAGTTTAGTCAAGTCTCCTACGCGGAGTCTGTGTAGCCATCTAGCTGCTTGGATAACGTAGCGAGATGGCCAGATCATTAAGTCGCAGGCATTCACGGTGTGAAGCTACACCTCTATTTTTCGATTGCGGGTGCATCTTAGAAGGTAATTGTTATATAAGTTAGTATGATGACTACGTAGACCGGATCTTCAAATGGTGTCAGCTTACCAGTGTAAGCGACGGAAGCAAAGATGGCGAAACATGGCCAGGCTATCGAAATGTCAGCTTACCTATGTTAGCGAGAGCAGCAAGGATGGCGGAACATGGCCGAGCTATGGTGTTGTTAACTTACCTGTATGAGCGAGGGCAGCAAAGATGGCGGAACATGGCCGTGCTATCGTAGTGTTAGCGGCTGTTGCTGGCCAGCACACATAGTTATCCCAGGCGGCTTCACAATATGGCTCTGTAAAGAATGATTAGAAAGGGATATGCAAAATCTTTTTAGACCAATGGATTGAAGGGTGTATGCCCATCGATGGATAAGCAGATGGGTGTATGGGGTGGGGTGGGGGTGGCGGTGGGTTGGATGGATGGATGAGTGAATGGGTTGGTGGATGGGAGGTTGGTGGGTGGGTGGGTGGGTGGATGGGTGGGTGGGTGGGTGAGTGAGTGAGTGAGTGAGTGAGTGAGTGAGTGAGTGAGTGAGTGAGTGAGTGAGTGAGTGAGTGAGTGAGTGAGTGAGTGAGTGAGTGGGTGGGTGGGTGGGTGGGTGGGTGGATGGATGGATGGATGGATGGGTGGGTGGGTGGGTGGGTGGGTGGGTGGATGGGTGGATGGATGGATGGATGGATGAATGGATGAATGGATGGATGGACAATTAAATGAATCAATGAATGAACAAATGAAAGAACAAACGAAAGAACGAACGAATGAACGAACGAACGAACAAACGAAAGAACGGCCAAAGAAAAAACGAAAAACGAACGAACGAACGAACGAACGAATGCAGTAACAAACGAACACATGAACGAACGAATGAATGAATGAAGCAGGAGATTCAAGCTTGTTGCATCTTTGACCTAAGTGCATCTAATCAATCATCTGTTCAAGTACAAGTTCAAGGTCACTTTATTTCTTCCAAGCTATTACAATATCAAATGACAGTAACAGTTGTTACATACGTAGTAGCAGTAGTAGTAGTAGTAGTAGTAGTAGTAGTAGTAGTAGTAGTAGTAGTAGTAGTAGTAGTAGTAGTAGTAGTAGTAGTAGTAGTAGTAGTGGTAGTACAAGCGGAATTGGACGTAGTAGTAGTAGTAGTAGTAGTAGTAGTAGTAGTAGTAGTAGTAGTAGTAGTAGTAGTAGTAGTAGTAGTAGTAGTATTAGTAGTAGTAGTAGTAGTAGTAGTAGTAGTAGTAGTAGTAGTAAAGTGGTAGTAGTTGCTCTATCAACAGTAGCAGCAGTAGTAGTAACAGCGGAATTGGACATATCGCATGTACAATGTTAAACAAATACATTCTAATTATAAAGTCGTTATGTTTGGAGTGTGGTACACAGCTTCTGTCATCCAAATGCCAAAACATATTGAAGATGAAATTAATCGGTTAATTTTGTCATATATATGGTGAGATAAAACAAATATTGTGTCTAATGCAGTTTGTGTGAATGAGAAACTAAACGGAGGATTAGACATAGGCCATATTTCAACAAAATATGTGTCGTTGAAATTAGTTTTTACAAAGCTTGTTTTATTCCAACTTGCCATGGGAACATGTTTCGTGGAAATTGCTAAAGCTTTGTGTTGGTCCATTCCATGCTGAATGTATGTTCTTATCAAATTCCACACCGCCTAATGTTATGAAAATATCTGAAGTATATCAAGAACTAGGCTTGCACGATATTGTCCTAGGAGGTATCGCGATATATCGTGTAGAGAAAATCGCGATATTTCGATATAGGGTATAGCTTATTTTATGGCATGAATTCATGGGGTGAATTGGTCTTGGGTTGAGTTGGACGGCACGGTTTGGCTTAAGTCGACATGTCGGCTTCGCTATGAGTTTTCATATCAGTTTTAACCGAATATGACCTCTAATTGGTAAATTTCAGCAAAAACATTAAATGCAGCCGCCAAGATGCTTAAAGAAGGATCGTTAATAACACGAAAATAGGAACTTTCCCGGTGTAAATCTTTGACGCCTTACACCTTGGCTTAATGTATACATTGTCCATCATTGCGGGAGTGAAATTATTACATTGGACAACCCAAATATTGCGTACTCTGTTATAACCATCGCTTATTAGATCAAAATTAATCAAAAAATTTGACATTTCATATTGTCTTTGTGAAAATTTACAAATCGCGTCATATTAGATCCATAGATAGCTAATGTTTAGATCTGATCCGCATTTACCGAGTACCCGTTTACTAATAATAGCCTTCAGAAACATCTCGGATAGTTCACCTTGCAGGCTAAAGCGTGTAAACCGTCTCATTTAGCTATCACATTTGTGAACGCACCACCTATCCCCTCCAAAAACAGGAGAGCAACAAGCAATATCACGTGATTTATATATTTTCGCGACTCCATTTATTGTCAAATTTAGGATTAATTTAGATTTTATAAACCATGCTTATTAAGAAATATACAATATGTAAACCATCCCATACTCACACGATCATGGTTTTGATGTATACAGTACGGCGGCAAGAAATTGTACCGGTAAATTGCGTTCAATTTTCGCATTATTAGTCCATCTTTTAACACAATTTTAAAGAATGAACTTCAAATTTTTCTTGACCTATTCCTAATATAAGCCCACCCCTCTCGCAAAGATGTTGGTTTGGAAATAAATTGAACAGCTTGCAGTAATAGAAGGTTACGCTAAAAATTAGATCACAAATAGGCAGAATATGGCTTGACAGTAAAAAATCATATCGTAAAAATCGTGGCTGAAAAAAATATTGCGATTTTCTATAATATCGGCCAATCGTGCAAGCATATCAAGAACAACGAAAAGCCTTACGCATGCTTTTCAAAGTTGCTCAATTACCAAGAACATGGGAGAATGCGCTAGATAAGAAACTATGGGGAAATGATAATATGCAGTTGGGCAACAGACCTGTTTATTTCCCATCATTGGTCAGTAAATGCATTTATATTGTTGCCGATTTAGTTAATCCAGGTATTCGAACATGGCTTCCGGTCCAGATGCTATCAGAAAAATGTAAGCTGCGGAATATTGATGCTCAGAGTCTTTTAACACAACTTCAGAAAGCAGTTTCGATAGCATGGTTTACATTACCCAATGCTAATGGTATAGTTGGAATTTCCACAACACCACCCCCCCCCCACACACACACACACACACCCACCCATGCTACTTCACCACGAGGAATTATTTAGTTCCCATACGAGTTCGCATGATGGTATATAATTCTAACACTCCTAATAATTATAATACAGAAGCATGCAAAAACACCAAAAGCTAATACTGCATGGGACGGAACAAGATATAAACCCTCAACTTGGAATACTGTTTGGAAGAATTTACATCTGCCTTCCTTGGCCTATAGTGCATGGGATATAGCTTGGCGTCTTATCCATCGCCAACTTTGGGTCACCTACTACAAATATGTCATGTCACAACTAGCAATCAACGCCCTCTTTGTCAACCTGAGGAAGAAACGATTGATCACCAATGATAATTAAATTTAATATCTGTCCGCTGAAATTAAATGCTGACATGATTTTATTTAGAGACCTGGCACTTATTCAAAGATATCTTCCTGATGGTAGAAAAGCGATAGTCATCTCTCTCACTCTCTCTCTCTCTCTCTCTCTCTCTCTCTCTCTCTCTCTCTCCCTCTCTCTTTCTCTCTCTCTATCCCCCTCCTTCCCTCCCTCCCTCGCCTTCCCTCTTTGCCGCCTGCCCGCCCGCCCGCCCGCTCTCGCTCTCTCTCTCTCTCTCTCTCTCTCTCTCTCTCTCTCTCTCTCTCTCTCTCTCTCTCTCTCTCTCTCTCTCTCTCTCTGTCTCTCTCTCTCTCTCTCTCTCCTCTCTCTCTCTCTCCCTCTCTCTCTCCCTCTCTCTCTCTCTCTCTCTCTCTCTCTCTCTCTCTCTCTCGCTCTCTCTCTCTCTCGGTGACAATTTTGCCGGGAATTCAATTATTTTAAATATAAGACATAACGCCGATATTATGCAAAAATAAATACAATACAAGATTTAAACTACTGTTGGATCGGATTATTGCTAGATTTGCTTTGACTATTTAAGTTTTTGGTTGTATGGACGCTGTTGCTGCCTGATAACAACAGTGCCCCATTATATTGACTTAGATTATACAACAATCTCTAAAGTAACATTGAAAGGTTCATGATATTAATAGATATACTTGTTCCCGGGTAATTTTGGAAACGTTATTTCTAAGTAAACTGACTCGATATTTTCACTTCCATGATTGTAAGTTAGTTTAAACATGTCTTTACAGTACTTAAAATATCCATACTGGGGTGATTTTAGAACAGTATTGGCCATTTGTGTATATATGGCATTTGCATTAGGGTAATCTTGGAAACGTTCATTCAAAGTAAATTGACGTTTTCACTTTTATAATCATAAGTTAGTTTAAACATGTAAACCTTGTAGACCAAATACCCATAGGGGGTAATTTTAAAAACAGTAGTGGTAGTCCAGGTGTGCATGGGATTTGCATAAGTGTAATTCTAAAAACGTAAATTTGTGTTGAATTAAGCGGTCTAAATTAATGTGTATGCATTAGCGTGACTTGTGTTGCTTCTTGAGTAGATATTGGTATGCGCGATGTAATGTTTATAAATATATTTTTTAATTCAGAGAATGTATTTCTACAACATACTGACGTATACTGTTTGTTAACTAAGTTCCCTACAGTTTAATGTCTTTTGTCAGTAAAGATTTTTGGGTAGAAATGATATCTACAAGATCTTTTGATCGTGTTGCCTAAAAAGGTAGTAGTAGTAGTAGTAGTAGTAGTAGTAGTAGTAGTAGCAGTAGCAGTAGCAGTAGCAGTAGCAGTAGCAGCAGCAGCAGCAGCAGCAGCAGCAGCAGCAGCAGCAGAAGTTCTAATATCTGTTTATTTTATGCTAGCTATGGATAGCATGTGGAAGTAAATAACTAGGCAATTTGTTATGACAGTAGATATAGAAAATATACTATTCATTATATAATGCGCTATAAATATATACATGCTTGGGGCTTACATATCAATACTCATATGTTCATAATAACCTTTGAACCGCGAGTGCCCAGAATCTGTTTCAACGTAACCGTACAGGAAAATTGTTGAATATTCTCAAACTAACGCGATAGGAACCTGTTTCTGCCATAAGCAACAACAGCTCTCAGTCACCTAAGCTTGTAAATATCCAACGTAATACCGTGAATAATTTTGGTGTGTTGGTCTTTCGGGGTGAAAGGATTAATATTTTTGACTCGCACTCGAGTTGTAAAATGTTATTGTAGATGCCTTACTATTGTGGTACTGGCCAAATAAAGTGATGTTTCTTTTTAATTAGAAATGTTGACGCAGACAGCTTCCTCCTTTTATGATTCTCAGTATGTACTTTCTTAAATGATCATACAATAATTAACTCATTCGTCAATAGTACAGATTGTATTTTTTTATGTGATGAAGTTAAAGTTTATCACCATCCGTCGTCGGCGACCTAATCACGCAACGATGGCACATGGTTCATTAGCAGACAATGGCTAAGCGGAGTCAGGGTAGTTTTTCAGGTAATAATATTATCCGCAATAATCAGATTCTACATGTATTCGAAGGACAGTTTGCTGACCGTACGCTCGTTACATTTGACGAATCCTGACAACATTAGCGTCTCTTAGGACATGACGCGTTAATTACCACAGAGCGACTCGCATTCTGTAACATTCATTAAGTTACCAGCCATGCTCTAGCTGCTGGCTCCGAAAACAGTAGTTGGTAGCCAATGATCCAACGCTAAATTGATTACCAAGTATTGATGGCACGCGAGGGATACGCGCCGTGTCAGAACTGTTCTAGCCTCAATCCTAGTAAGATTAAGGTGATTAATATATCCACATGGGTTAGTGCTTAAGTCTTAACTCTTTAATGTCTAAATTTTGTCAAGAAAATTAAGACATTTTGTTTAATAAATGTCCATTTGCAGGCCAAGAGAACCCTATTTTTGGAAATTTACCACTGGAATAATTGGCTTGGTTATCGAGCCAGTCATTCCAGTGGTATAATTTTCAAAAATAGTCTTCTCTTGGCCTGCAAATGGGCATTCCTCACCTTTCGTCATGAAAGGGTTAAGTAGAGGCTCTACGTGCTAAGATTCTAAGGCGCGATTAGATGGACTAGGCTCTTAGTGCGGGTAAAGCTGGACTAGGCTCTTAAGGTGAGTTTATACGGATAAGCTCTTAAGGCGAGTTTAGATGGGGTAAGCTCTTAAGGCGAGTTTAGATGGGATAGGCTCTTAAGGTGAGTTTATACGGATAAGCTCTTAAGGCGAGTTTAGATGGGGTAAGCTCTTAAGGCGGTTTAGATGAACTAGGCCATTAAGTCGAGGTTAGATGGGTTAGGTTCTTAATTGGAGTTTAAAATGGATAAGCACTTAAGGCGAGTTTAGATGGGATACACTCTTACGGCGCGTCTAGACCAGCTAGGCTCTTAAGGCGAGTTTAGATGGACTCGGCTCTTAAGGCGAGTTTAAAAGGAAAAAGCTCTTAAGGCGAGTTTAGATGGGATAAGCATTTGAGTCGACTTTAGATGGGATGAGCTCTCAAGGCGTGTTTAAATGAGCGAATCTTAAGTCGAGTTTAGATTGCCAAGTTTATTCAGCTACTCGGATATGTACCCCAGATTAGGCGCCCAAACAAACAATCGAAGAGGACGAGACTCGCTATCCGAATATACTAAAATGTGCGCGTTCGCTTGCAAATGACATAACGCCGATATTATGCAAAACGTGACACAGGAGTGTCCTTCGAAAATCGGTATTCTGAGTCGCTGACGGCATTCTCATATGCCATGTTCGCGTTAAGAAGTTACCCCGGCGCATTTGCGGTGCATGAATTACTTTCTTTAAGATGCTGTGTACATTAGATAGTTACTGCGAATTAATTCCGATCATTAAAAGTGTCATTGTCAAGAAAATTCAAATTTCTGCTTAGCCTGTGTCCAATTGCATACCAAGAAGAGTATTTTATTTTAATTACCACTTGAATGACGGCTACCGAGCCAGTCATTCCAGTGGTATATTCTCAAAATGTTCTTCTCTTAGCTTGCAAATGGCCATTTCTCAAGATCACAGCATATGTCGTTTTTGACCAAGTTGACCATTAACGGGTTAAGTTGACACAAGAGGGTGTTAAGAGGATGTTAACACTAGATGCTTAATCAGAAGTAAGTCCGAAGTAAGTTTGATCGATTACAAAGATTCGTTTACTTGTCATAAATTGTGCAATGGCGAGCACTTACGTGAGCAACACGAAATTATGTGATTGATTGTACGTACCTCTGATTAGGTCTCTAGTGCGAACACGCCCTAGGTCTGAGCATTCTAATTTGACACATCCATCATAAAAGGGTTTTTTAAATCAGCGAATTAACCGATTCGAAGTAGTTTCCCGGATGTAAGTCTGTAATATGAACGCAAAGCATTTGGTATATATACGCCTACGTCATCAGGGGTGCGCCTACCTCATCAGGGGTGCGCCGACGTCATCAGGAGTGCGCCATAGTGAGAATCCTACACAATAGACGATCCCCAGTTTATCAATCAATATGACGTCATAGTCAAATACGTCACATGTATGTCACACGAATGACGCAATTAAGTCCGTCATAAACGCTTAATAGTCGTCAAGTTGAACAAATAGAGGAATTCAGACTTTCAATCAATCAAATGGCGTCATAAACAATTACGTCACATGTACGCTGACGTCATAATCAGTTACGCCATGAATAACGTAAATATGTCCGTTATAAATGCTTAATAGTCCGTCAAGTGGTACAAATTCTATGCCATTACTATTAAATAAATATTATGTTGATTATTTTGCAACTAATGTGACATACCGCTGTTGCTGCCATAGGCAAAAACAGCATCCGGTCAACTTATTTTCAAACTATTCAACAGCTTACCAGAATAGTTTTCTTGAAATTAAGGTTCGGGGAGAAAGCGTTGGTAGAGTATAGTCAGATGTGGGCGCTGCATAGCTAAAGCTGTATTCATCCATCAACACAGCAACCACATTGCCCATGTTCCATAAACGCTGCCTATCAATCAATCAACCACAGCACCCATGATGCCCATGTGCCATAAAGGCTGTGTATCCATGAATCAACCACAGCACCGATGATGCCTATATTCCATAAAGGCTGTCTATTCACCCATCAACCAGAGCACCCACAGCGCCTATGTGCCAAAAAGGCTGTCTATTCACCCATCAACCACAGAAACCATAGCACTTATGTTCCATAAGGGTTGTCTATGCACCCATCGACCACAGGACACATAGCGCCTATGCTCCATAAAGACGGTCTATCCATCCATCAGCCACAGCACCCATAGCGCCTATGTTCCATAAAGGCTGTCTATTCATCCATCAACCACAACATCCATGATGCCTATATTCCATAAAGGCTGTCTATTCATACATCAGCCACAGCACAAAGCGTTTATGTTCTCTAAAGGCTGTCTAACCATCAATCAACCACAGCGCCGATGATGCCTATATTCCATAAAGGCTGTCTATCCATCATTCAACCACGCCACCCATTATGCCTATGGTCCATAAAGGCTGTCTAACCATCAATCAACCACAGCACCGATGATGCCCACATTCCATAAAGGCTATCTATTCATCCATCCACCACACCACGCATGAAACCTATGTTCCATAACGGCTGTCTATTCATCCATCAACCACACCAGGCATGAAGTCTATGTTCCAAAAAGGCTGTCTATCCATCAATCAACCACACCAACCACGGTATCTATATTCCATAAGGGCTGTCTATTCACCCATCAACCACACCACCCATGTAGCCTATGTTCCATAAATGCTGTCTATCCATCAATCAACAATAACACCCATGATGCCTATGTACATGTATACATCTATCAACCACAGCACCAATAGCGCCTATGTTCCATAAAGTCTGTCTATTCATCCATCAGCCACAGCAGCCATGATGCCAATGTTCCATAAAGGCTGTCTATCCATCCATCAACCACAGCACCAATAGCGCCTATGTTCCATAAAGTTTGTCTATTCATCCAGCAACCACATCACCCATGATGCCGTTGTTCCATAAATGCTGTCTATTCATCCATCGACTACAGCACCCATGGCGCCTATGTTCTATAAAGGCTGTCTATTCTTCCATCAACCACAGCACCCATAGCGCCTATGTTCCATAAAGCATGTCCATTCATGCATCACTCACAACACCCATGATGCCTATGTTCCAAAAAGGCTGTCTGTCTATCCATCCATCAACTACAACGTCCATAGCGCCTGTGTTCCTTAAAGGCTGTCTACCATCAGCCACAGGTCCCACGATGCCTATGTTCCATAAAGGCTGTCTATTCATCCATCAGCCACAGCGTCCATGATGCCGATGTTCAATAAAGGCTTCTGTCTATTCATCCATCAGCCACTGCACCCATAGCGCCTATGTTCCATAAAGTCTGCTATTCCTCCGGCAACCACAGCACCAATGATGCCTATGTTCCATAAAGCCTGTCTATTCGTCCATCAACCACAGCACCCATAGCTCATATGTTCCATAAATGCCCTCTATTCATGCATCAGCTACCGCTCCCATAGCGCCTATGTTCCATAAATGCTGTCTACCATCAGTCACAGGTCCCACGATGCCTACTTTCCATAAATGCTGTCTATTTATCCATCAACCACCACAGCACCCACGATGCCTACGTTCCATAAAGGATGTCTATTCATCCATTAGCCCCAGCATCGATGGTGTCTATGTTCCATAAAGGCTGTCTATCCACCCATCAACCACGGCACCAATCACGCCTACGTTCCATAAATTCTGTCTATTCATCCATCAGCCACAGGTCCCATGACGCCCATGTTACATAAAGGGTGTCTATTCATCCATCAACCACATCACCTATGATGCCTATGTTCCATAAAGGCTGTCTATTCATCCATCAGCCACAGCACATATGATGCCTATGTTCCATAAATGCTGTCTATTCATCCATCAGCCACAGCACCCATGATGCCTATGTTCCATAAAGGCTGTCCATTCATCCATCAACCACAACACCCATGATGCCTATGTTCCATAAAGGCTGTCTATTCATCCATCGGACACATCACCCATGATGCCTATGTTCCATAAAGGCTGTCTATTCATCCATCAGCCAAAGCAACCATAGCGCCTATGTTCCATAAAGGCTGTCTATTCATCCATCAACCATAACACTCATGATGCCTATGTTCTATAAAGGCTGCCTATCCATCCATCAACTAAAGCACCCATAGCGCCTATGTTGCATAAAGGCCCTCTCTTCATTCATCAGCTACAGCTCCCATAGCGCCTATGTTCCATAAAGGCTGTCTACCATCAGCCACAGGTAACATGACGCCCATGTTACATAAATGCTGTCTATTCATCCATCAGGCATAGAACCCATGATGCCTATGTTCCATAAAGGCTTCTGTTCATCCAGCAACCACAGCACTCATAGCACCTATGTTTCATAAAGGATGTCTATTCATCCATCAGCCGCAGCACCAATGATGCCTATGTTCCATGAGGCTGTCTATTCATCCAACAACCACAGGTCCCATGATGCCTATGTTCCATAAACGCTGTCTATTCATCTGTCAGCCACAACACTCATAGTGCCTATGTTAAATAAAGGCCATCTCTTCATCCATCAGCCACAGCACCCATAGCGCCTATGTTCCATAAAAGCTTCTGTTCATCCAGCAACCACAGCAGTCATAGCGCCTATGTTCCATAAATGGTGTCTATTCATCCATCAGCCGAAGCACCCATGATGTCTATGATCCATAAAGGCCGTCTATTCATCCAACACCTACAGGTCCCATGATGCCTATATTCCATAAAGGCTGTTTATTCATCCATCAGCCACAACACTCATAGTTCCTATGTTCCATAAAGGCTGTCTCTTCATCCATCAGTTACAACACCCATAGTGCCTATGTTCCATGAACGCTTCTGTTCATCGATCAACCACCACACTCATAGCGCCTATGTTCCATATCTACTCATCCATCAGCCACAGCACCCGTGATGCTAATCTTCCATAAAGGCTGTCTTACAAGAATTAAAATGTACTAGCATGACACAAAAAGCTTTACTTTGAAGAAACACCGTCTCATTTTTTGTTGTTGAAATAACCATTTTGATAGCCAGTCAATCTGCGAACCATTGTGCACTTCAACAAGATACGGGAGTATCTTATCCATCATTTGATCAACGAAAGCGTGTTCAAAATGATATATACCCTATGCAGATAATTGCGGTATGAAACTGCAACTCATATGGGATGTTCGATTGTCGCTTGTTTTAAATATTTCTCGCGTGGCCTTTCTTAGTGTAAGCATACGTGTTTTCTGTTCTGGTGATCAAGATCTCATCCAACTTGATGATAATACTTTGTTACTAGCATGTAGCATCGACGAATCAACGGTAACGTTCATGCCGCGTTAAATTGTAGGATCCACGCGCTTGTTGCGCTTTCTAACTGAGGACTGGATGAATCCATTTTACCTATGCCCAGCCCATTCCTAGCTGCGCTCCGCCCGTCCTAGCTACGCCTCACACGCTTTGTCTGTGTTGGAATGGACCCCCACCCTGAACTCCATGAATTCCAGAAAACTATACAGGTAAGCTGTTGAAGTTTTGAAACTTATTTGACTGGTTGTTGTTGCCGGTTATGACAGCGACAGCGCCCAGTCGAAGTAGTTTCAAAATATTCGACAGAATGTTTATTAATTAGTAAAAACATACAATTTGTACTTAATTACATCATCTATGGCGTAATTGAGCAGGTCATTAGACTAGATGTGACGTAATTCATTAATATGTCATATGATTAATCGATAAATTGGATACATCTGTTCAATGATGGGAATGATAATAAATGTATGATATAACCTTAAATAATACGTGGCTACGTTATTCGTAAACAATCTTTGATAAAACTAGACTGCCCTCGGATGAGGTGATGCGTCATGGCTTTACGCCCTATCTTGTCAATGCACTTAGAGACCGTGACCTAGATATTGGACCTTTTCAGCTGAAACTCAAAGTACGTCTAGATACTATAATTTGAATGGATGTGACAACTTTGACAATTTTTCCTTATACCATTCCCGAGATATGGCAAAAGATGTGTACAGATGATAAGCAATATCTCACAACGTGGTCTAGATCTTAGACCCATTGACTTTAAAGTCGGACTATATATATATATAATGGGACGAAATATAAATGGATGCCTCGAATTTGGCGATTCTACCGTCTTGCAACCCAGAGTTACAATGGAAAATATGGATTCCAGTATGCACTCCCTCGCTCCCTCCATCCCTCCCTCCCTCCTCCCTCCCTCCCTTCCTCCCTCTCTCTCTCTCTCTCTCTCTCTCTCTCTCTCTCTCTCGCTGCTCTCCCTTCCTCTCTCTCTCTCTCTCTCTCTCTCTCTCGCTCTCTCACGTCTCTCTTTCTCTTTCTCACTCTAGCGAGCTACAATATGATTGTATACGCCAAATCTGTCTACTTTATAGCTTTTCGGGGATATGTTACGGATATACCGACAGACGGACGGACGGCCGGGCGGACGGATAGACATGCGGGTGGGCGGGCAGGCAGGCAGGCAGGCAGGCAGGCAGGCAGGCAGGCAGGCAGGCAGGCAGGCAGGCAAGCAGGCAGGCAGGCAGGCAGACAGACGCATAGGGCGCGAAATATCAGTGTAATCCCATTCGTTCTCTGTCCTATCTATAACTTAACGTTGTCTCACTTACCACTCTTACAATGTCCACACCCATACCCGGAGAGTGACATATAACTGAGAGACGGCAAAAGAATGAAAATACCTATCCCCCGATCTGATATGTGTGTGTAGTATGTGGATATCGCCTAATACTGGCAAGACAGCTATGAAATCTCAGACAAACAAGACACAATTATTATCTCAGCTGAGTAATGAGTTTGATTGTGTGTCTGTTGGCACATTATAAAACAGTGAGTAACTATGTCAAGGAAGAGAACTTGAGTGTGAGAAACTATCTCATATTTCTTTATCATACCAAGATATGATTTTCAGGTAAGCCGGCTACAAGCATAGTTGTAATTCTTTCTGCCCACCCGTTGTCAAACACCTGCTGTACACTGGTATGCCTACGCTGAGTGCAGCCACACTGCATGAATATCCCTCCTACATTTAGCTTGGCGATAGAGGCATCCATTTCTAACCGAGCTCCGCCCATTTGTAGCTATGCTCAGCTCATTTCCCTCAATGTTCAACCCATTTCCCGCTATGTTCAGCCCATTTCCCGCTATGTTCAACCCATTTCCCGCTATGTTCAGCCCATTTCCCGCTATGTTCAACCCATTTCCCGCTATGTTCAGCCCATTTTCCGCTATGTTCAGCCCATTTCCTGCTATGTTCAGCCCATTTCCCGCTATGTTCAACCCATTTTCCGCTATGTTCAGCCCATTTCCCGCTATGTTCAGCCCATTCTAGCTAAGTGCTGCCTGTTGCTAGCTATGCGCCGACCATTCTAGCTATGTCCGGCCCATTTCTAGCTAAGCTAGGATTTTGACCACTACCCTCGTCTCGTGTCCTGTGTTGTGCAGATTTCCATGACCTGGAAACAAGAGTTCCAGTTTTGGACAAGGCCAATTTTCACACACACACCCACTCACCCACCCACCCAACTACCCAATCACCCACCGACCCACACACACACACTCTCTCTCTCTCTCTCTCTCTCTCTCTCTCTCTCTCTCTCTCCTCTCTCTCTCTCTCTCTCTCTCTCTCTCTCTCTCTCTCTCAATCAAGCAGGAAACGCACAATCGACCTTTCCCGCTTTATCTATAGCCCGCTCACCTCTAGCTAAGCTCCACCCACACTTCGCTGTGTTGGGAGTTATCAATCCCCGAATGCCCTAACTATCCATTTCCTGAAAACTATATAGGTAAGCTGTTGAATATTTTGTAACTAATTTGACTGGTTGCTGTGAAATTAGTTTCAAAATAGTCAACAGAATATTTATTAAATAGTAAAGACTATGCGTTCGTGGCGTAATTATCTACGTCATTCATGACGTCATAACGACTGCATTCATTATGGTGTCGTTCTACACATCATGTAGTCTATTGTGGCGTCATGTGATGGATGGATAAATTGGAAAGGTACATTGGCGGTAATCTATATATTTGTAGAACCGGGCTGCTGTCTGTAGGTGGTGGTGTCAACGTTTCACTAAATCAGAATACTTGTAAATTCTACAGCACCCAATTCATATTTAAAATGAAATATTTTCGTCAAGGATGGGTGATCATGGACAGTTAGTATTCGCTCTAGCACTGGTGTGTTTTATCCTGGGGCGGATTTCGAATTATGTTGGCCACTGAGGGCAAAAATCAAGCGGGGTGTTTGGGCTTCTTTCGAGAAAATGTGGAACTATTGCTGCTCTGTGACGGTCAGAGAGTGTATTTCCAGAGGTAAAATTGTTACCTTTAAAATTGTATGCACGATTAACGCTTGCAATGCAGCCATACAGGAAATGTGCTGATTATATTGAAAATAATTTGACTGGAAGACGTTGCTCCCTTTGCCTCCAGGTAAATCAATACAAACTGTTCAACTGAAAATTTCTTATGTCATACAGAATTGTTCATTTCTGGTCATTAGCGTTGAAAATGTTAAGACGTTTAATCGTTTAAATGTTGGTTTATCTTAGAACTTTAAAACTGCATATATTTTCACAATTTTCTAAATGTGTTGGAAACCTGTCTGTGGGGCCCAGGCCAAATGCCCCACATACCACCCTGGTTTCAGCTAATATCTGCTTTTGACAATTTGACTGGGAACTGGTTGCCGCAATGACATTCAAGCAAACAATGCCCAAATTTAAAATTCTTCAAAAATGCATGCTTACTGCCATCAATTAATGCTGTCGGGACGTGTAGTTTGGCCTTTTAGGACGATGGTTACCCTGGTGGGACTAAATGACATATATATAGGGCAACCATCGTCCTATCAGGTCAGTACATGCTTTGGGTACCGGTGTATTCAGACACCATGGATTTCTCAATGGAATCGCTCAGGTACATAAGTACTTTGAACAAATTTCTAAGATAAATATACTTATCCCAGACGAAAATAGCATGATAAATAATGGGATGATATTTCGGTATATACGAGTGTTTTTTCTAAGAGATTTTACCCAGGCAATCCAACGTCGACTCCGCATGAATGCCAAAATTAATATTTTAGCAGTGATAGATTTTCTACCTTAATAATTCTGCTAACATGCGGTCACTGATGGCTTCTGTCTGTTGTCATATTTAAACATATGTAGATGCGGTGTTCAGCATGTTACGATGTAATGGCGCACACTCAGATCTGCTTAGATGCGGGCACATGCCTACAAGACCACAAGATGGATGTGCTTTGAGAAGTTATTTAGGACCGAGCCAGCAGGACCATCGAGGCGGAGTGTTCATTCAGAATGTTGATGGGTATTATTTTCTCCACATACGACTGGATACATTCACAAACTAGGGTGGCCATCTTCTTATCAAGCCAGTACATGCGTTCGGTACCGTACGATTTGAACGTGATCTGATGACGGTAGTTGTTCCATAATGATTCAGATGACGAAGAGACTAATGTGCTAAAATTCTTATGAAGGATCAACAGGTGCATCTCAATCACACAGAGAGAGAGAGTGGTGTATTGATGTTGTATTTCCTGATGTTGTGGTCCGGATTCTTGCCAGCACCAAGGGGATGCTAAATAAATAATCACCAGTGATGTAGAATCTTGGAGCACCGGTACACAGACATGGTAACAGAGTGCTATGAATGTCAATATACTGGACCACATAAGCAATCAAGCTAAGAATATATTCTTGTATTCGGGGATGTTATGATGAGGAGAGAGTTAGATACTTGTTCATGACAGCAACAATTTTCAGTCAAATTTATTTAGAGAGAATTCAACATTTTGATCTGCATAAAGCACCTTTACGCGAAGTGTAAGAGGATGTCATAATCAATGACGTCATGAATGACGTGGATAAGTTAGTCATGAATGCTTAATTGATGATGGACTAATCGTTGTTGTGCGACTTGTATCCCTTCATTCTTTAATAAACATGCTGTTGTATATTTTGAAACTAATTTGACTGGATGCCGCTGCTGCCGTAGGTGTGGCAACAAGTAGGCAGCAACATCAACCGGGAAAATTAGTTTTAAAATAATCAACAGCTTACCTGCATAATTTGCTGGAAATTGATAGTCAGAGAGTTCAAGGATCGATCGACCCCAGCACTGCCAGGGCATGTGTGGCGCTTAGCTAGAGATGGACGGGGCATGGCTAACACTGGATTCCTCCATTAATACAGGGATCGACTGCTGGCTGCCTATGCCCGCCCATTTCTAGTGGAGCTCTACCCACCCTACCCTCTCCACCCCCACCCCCTCTCCACCTCCACCCCAAATCTCCCCATCACCTCCACCCCTCCCCACCACCACACCTCCACACCACCACCCCATCCATCCCTCCCCACCACCACCCACACCTCCCCACCACCAACCCCACACCTCCCCATGTAGACACGCTTGAATAGCTTTTAGCATTTTGAATCATGCATTCCAAGAATCGCAATGTCAAGGTAACAATACAGGTAAGCTGTTGAATATTCTGAAAGAAATTTGAGTGGGAGCTGTTACTTGTATATCCACGGTATCTTCACACAGAGGCTTATTAGGTTCAGCTAATGGCTGTATTGCTGCAAATGACGTAAACCAATCTTTTCCAAGAAGCACATCTCACGTGTATATTGTTGTAATCCATTGTTGGCTTAGAGAATACATTACTGGTGGAACTGGAAAGGGGAATATTTATGACCCCGCATCCAAATTAGAACTTTCTTGGATCTAGAAAGGACTCAAAACCTCTTGAATCCCTTGTGTCAAGCTGATCACTTGATAGATTCGCAGGAATGTGAAATTCACATGTATGAAACGCCAGCTATGGCATTCTGTCAACGAGATAAAAGCTGGAGAAAGAGCTCCAGCCAATAAATGCCATCCCAGATAGTGATTGTTTAGGAAGAAACTAGCACAATTTGAAAAAGCCCCATCTACATAGGATTCATTTTATTATGAGATCTCGACTCTCTCTCTCTCTCTCTCTCTCACTATCTCCTTCTCTCCATCTCTCCCTCTCCCTCTCTCTCTCTCTCACTCTCTCTCCCTCTCTCTCTCTCTCTCCCTCCCTCCATCCCTCCCTCGCTCGCTCTCTCTCTCTCTCTCTCTCTCTCTCTCTCTCTCTCTCTCTCTCTCTCTCTCTCTCTCTCTCTCTCTCTCTCTCTCTCTCTCTCCGCAATGTTCACATCATGGACAGGTGTGCTAAAATTAAACCTTACCCACATTAATAGGCTAAATGAACATGCCGATACTAATGGCGATTTGGTTTCTACAATTATAGATGCCCCCATGTGCATTGCTAATGTTGCCACTACTATTGCACTATCCACATAGCATATGTGATTCACACAAGGACGTCACCAAGGCGGGAGCCCCCTAAAATTGTTCAAAAATTCCGCAGACATTTTATGACTGATGAACTCATGAGAATTTCATGTATGAATTCAGTTTAGTATTTGGCATATATAACGTGGTCTATGCATACAGAATATGGTGATACACACACGGACAATCTGCTTTGATAAAATTTATTTTTAAAAACTTTTATGTTTGCCCCCTCCCCCTCCTAATCTTCAATCCTGGTGACACCCCTGGATTCCCCTACCGATAGAGAGCTCGAAAGTTTTTTGGGAAACACCGATTCACCAACTCACCCATATCACTTATACATTGTGAGGCGAGTAGGCTATGCTATGCATTCCCTGACATTAATCCGAGTAACACTTTAGAGTAATGATGGACTTCAAGCGAGTAGGCTATGCATTCCCTAACATTAGTCTCAGTAAGACTTTAGAGAAATGATGAACTTCAAGCGAGTAGGCTATGCATTCACTAACATTAGTCTCAGTAAGATTTTAGAGAAATGATGGACTTCAAGCGAGTAGGCTATGCATTCACTAACATTAGTCTCAGTCAGCATTTAGATAAATGATGGACTTCAAGCGAGTGAGCTATGCATTCCCTAACATTAGTCTCAGTAAGTCTTTACAGAAATGATGGTCTTCAAGCGAGTAGGCTATGCATTCACTAACATTAGTCTCAGCCAGCATTTAGAGAAATGATGGACTTCAAGCGAGTGAGCTATGCATTCCCTAACATAAGTCTCAGTAAGTCTTTACAGAAATGATGGTCTTAAAGCGAGTAGGCTATGTGTTCACTAACATTAAGCTCAGTAAGACGTTAGAGAAATGATGGACTTCAAGCGAGTGGGCTATGCATTCCCTAACATTAATTAGTCTCAGTAACACTTTAGAGAAATGATGGACTTCAAGTGAGTAGGCTATGCATTCGCTAATATTAGTCTCAGTCAGAATTTAGAGACATGATGGACTTCACGCGAGTAGGCTATGCATTCGCTAACATTAGTCTCAGTAAGCCTTTAGAGAAATGATGTACTGTGCGATGTGGATGACGTAATGCATGCGCTTTAGACAGCAACAACTTCCCATACCATCGCGGTCATAAATACTCAATAATGGACAATTCCGGTTTTAGCTATGCCCCACCCATCTCGAGCTAACCTTCGCATACGCTTTGACCGTGTTGAGATCGATCGATCCCTGAACTACCTGACCAGCAACTTACAGACAATTATACGAAGCGATTTAATATCTTGAAATTAAGTTAACTGGGCGCTGTTGCCTATAGAAGCACAGCGCCGCGTCAAATTAGTTTCAAAAATATGCAGCAGCACGTTTATTAAATAGTAAAGACATACAGGTCTTCAAACAACACTTAGTCCGTCACCATTTAAGCGTTCATGACGAACTTATCTCCGTCATTCATGACGTCATTGATCATCATACACGTCACGTAGTTGATTATGACGTCATATGATTGATGGCTAAATTGGAACTATCCATTACCCACCATGCATCATAATGTGTACGCTGTGCTTCATTTTAAGTTGATAACTGAGTAACTACGACTGCTGCGCTGTAGTTACAAGCCAAATTAATGTATTAACTAATGTAGTCAGTGATAATAGTGAATGAACGTCCCCTTCGTACTTCCATATGTGATCTGTCATACAAACGCGATAGGTACTTAATGTAGTATCGTTGTTCTAGCTCCGTAAAGAATTCCCTGAACAGTAACAAGGAAGATGGCGTGCCATGATGTCGGACCTAGGAGGCTGCATGGACTATATGTCATTGCCGCACAGCTAATAACTTCCTCACGCTACCTCTTATGCACTCTCGGCATGGTGCTACTGAGGTTAATTGAACTAGTCATCCTAATTGTAGTAGTAGTGGTGGTAGTAGTAGTAGTAGTAGTAGTAGTAGTAGTAGTAGTAGTAGCAGCAGCAGCAGCAGCAGCAGCAGCAGCAGCAGCAGCAGCCGCAGCCGCAGCCGCAGCCGCAGCCGCAGCCGCAGCCGCAGCCGCAGCAGCAGCAGCAGCAGTAGTAGCAGCAGCAGCAGCAGTAGTAGTAGCAGCAGCAGCAGCAGCAGCAGAAGCAGCAGCAGTAGTAATGGTAGATGCTGGTGCTACTGTTTCGTGTTGTGGTGTTTATAGTTGGCTATGGAACACATTAACGCAATTTATTCCATGTTTCTCTAAAAGCATAGTATTGATCCTGATCCATTTAGAGCATAGAATGAGGGGGTGTTCGCGGATTACCCCCTACACTTCTTCTTTCTTCTTTTCGTTCGCTGATCATACCGCCAGTCCTAAGTGACTATCGACATGATCATAAGCGTTAAGTGCGTGGATCCATGGTTTATTAGAGTGCGCCGTGCGGCCTGGAACCTCCGTCTTCAGCACTCGAGGTTTCTGTCAGGGTTACCTCACCCTTACCGCCTTTAGTCGCCTCTTACGACACGCAGAGGATACGGAAGATGTTTTCTAAGCCCGCCTACAGGGCAACCCCCTACACAACAGGCATACCTCGCCTGGAGAGACCATCTGCCTTTCACGCTAATTTCATATAGGATAGAGTGAGCAACTTGTATTAGGGGATGGCATGGTTTTGCTAACCGCTCAATGACGCTCTCTACTCAATCAGGTCACGTCTTATAGTAGATTCACCTGCAACCGTGTCAATGTGAATTATGTCTCGTGCGCCTTCCATAGTCTGATTCTATATTCTTCACTTGTTTTTCATATATTTGAAGAACATTTCACATATGTATAGTGCTCTAGATGTGATATTCTCATCCTTTCATGTACTACAGCATGCATATATCTAGCCGCATCCTTGGAAATTTCACCCAAAATACTCTCTCTCTCTCTCTCTCTCTCTCTCTCTCTCTCTCTCTCTCTCTCCCTCCCTCCCTCCCTCCCTCCCTCCCTCCCTCTCTCTCTCTCTCTCTCTCTCTCTCTCTCTCTCTCTCTCAAAGTAAAGTTGATTAATATAAGCACCGTCTATTCATCAATAAGTTGTTATTTAATATGTAAGTATGTTAGACATTTATAAGCAGTGATTCTGAACATCCTGGCAGTGCCATATTTATGAGAATAAATCTGCTTATGAACTTTACAGGCTGGGAAGTCTCTATATCGCCGCATTATTCCTATCATAGTGGATAAGTTATGTGTTGGATAATGGAGTTTATTATAAAAAAATCAGTTAATGAGCTTTACGAAAACTAAAGAGCGTATAAACCAAGCACATCCAATCAAAACGCAGAACGATTAACCTGCATAAAGCGGGCACCCTTGTGGTCTATTAGTGGGTGAACCAATCAAAACAAAGAACAATTAACCTGCATAAAGCTGACACCTTGAAGTCCATAATTAGTGAGTTAACCAGTCAAAACAAAGAACAAGTAACCTGCCTAAAACGAACACCTTGTGGTACATTTGTGAGTGAACCTATCAAAACAAAGAACAATTATAAATCGGGCACCTTGTGGTCCATTAATGATTGAACCAATCAAAACAAAGAATAAGTAACCTGAACAAAGCGGACACCTTGTAGTCCATTAATGATTGAACCAATCAAAACAAAGTATAATAACGTGTATAAATCGGACCTTGTGGTGCATGATTGAGTGGTCCTTGAAAATAGGTGCTACCGTACCACAACTCATATTACATTTACTTAATAAGTTTAATGGAGACAAGATTGTGGTTTTTTAAGATGGATGGTCTTAATACAGCCCATCTCAAAGTAATGCCATTTTGTGGATCCAAACCCAGGTGACCGATATAGACAGGGTTAGAGTTAAACAGCGATAACAATGGCTTGTGAATTAATGTTGATGCCATGTATAATATGATAAACATTGGACGAGATAAATCTCACAGATGGGATGATGGGTTGGTGAAGATTCATTGAAGATGCAACAGCCCTGAGTTGTAATTGAAACGTGATTTATCAAAGTCTGCTATATTGATTGATCAGTACACAAGTATGGGACCGCGTTGCTGTATGGCATTACAGTATTTGATGGTAACGCCATATCCGACGTGAACATCTGTCAAAAGCTTTCAAAATCTGTCGACATATATAAATTAGTTTCAAAATCTTTATCAACACAATGCTTATTAATTTGTAAATTTACCAAATGATATACAATTCAGATGGTTACTGTTAGAATTCTGACCCTTTCGTGTTAGACTACGCCATTTGATTGTGCCGTCAGCAAATACGATCCTTCCCTTCAATATTAGGTAATGATCCGTGTGTACATATGCAGCTGAGTGTGGACTTGTCACGTGGAAAAGTGAGATAAGCAGACCTTACAAAGCCTATAAATAAGCATTAAATTCATCGACAACGTATCCATGGGGATTCTTAATAAAATATTTATATTTATTTTTCTCTTAATAAAGAATGTTCGGGAAAGGTCACATTATCTACTTCATTTCATTCTGATGTAGCAGCTTTGGATATCTCCCTCTTAACACGGACAGTGTTGTTCAGTTGAAAAGAGAAGGCGCCGTTAATGGATAAAGCAGAAGCAGGTTTTAACAACTTTGTGGGTCTCTGTTTGATTTTATAATACTTCACAATACATGTGTAACCACTCGTCCAAATAGACAACCTCTTTGTATTGATCTTGATATTTATCCTTGATGGGATATGGCTCTACACTGGCTATGTTCATAAGTGATTTACTGCTGTGTTTGTCTGCTGTATAAATGGTAAAGCATTGTTTAATACCTGGCGGTAAAACCTACGCTAGTGCATGAGGAACGATGGAAAATGGACGTTTCCAGTTTGTGCTATGTCCCTAGTTAAGCTCCTCCCACACCTCGATCGTGTTGGGATCGATCTATCCCTGATCTTCTTGACTATCAATTTCCAGAAAACTAGACGGGGACACCTGTTGAATATTTTGAAAGTAATTTGACTGGATGCTGTTGCTGCCTAAGGCGCACAGTCAAATTATTTCAAAATATTCAATAGAATAGTTATTAAATCGTGAAGACATATAAGACGTACACAACGCATAGTCCGTCTTCAAATATGCGTTCGTGACGTACTTATCTACGTCATTCATGTTGTCATGATGATGGTGTTCATTATGATGTCATTCTACACGTCACACAGTTGGTTATGACATCATATGATGGATGGATAAAGTGGAAAGGTCAATTGCCGACATGCATGATTTTGGAAGTAATTGTAAGACATTTCCTCTCCGGCAGATCTAGCAAAGAAAAGTTACTTCATGTGCCCCATCTGCCATTTAAGCATATATTGCAACTGACGTCACAATAAAATACGACGGTTCTCAAATGACATCACAATAAAAAAAACACGTTACTTGTAAACTGACGTCGGAATAAAAACATGCCACATGTCAACTGACGTCACAATCAAAATATGTTACTTGTTAACTTATGTCACAGGTAAAACATGTCACGTGTCAACTGACGTCACGATCGTCTCGCAATATTGATGTCACACCTTTAGCACACTCTGTTCAGGACTGTAGCACGTGCTATTCTTTTCAACTAGACGCGTACAGAAGACGGTTCCTAGAAAACAGTCGATCTTGAAAACGTGTAGCATATGACTAATAGACTTAACACTGTTTGACTAATGATACCGCGATAAAACTGCTTCTCCGAGGGGCGATGACCAACTAGAACTGGAAACAGAAAACGAGTATTGATGATCTCATGTTATTACCTTTTCCTTTAAGTTCCATAACCAGATCATCCCAGCGGAGCCATACAGCCGAATATACACGATCTCTAAGAACATATTGCGAATAATTTACCACAAATTTTACTGCATGCCAACAACGTCCTCAAGGCAAATTATTTCGAAATTAAAAATATGCGATATAATTCTTCTGATCTTATTTGTTTGAGTTTCAGATACGGAGAATCTTGTAGGAAAGTTCTAATCATTCTAGAAAGGTTAAGCCGGTACAGGGTCTAAGATTTTTATATACTGTGTGTGCTTAGCAATAAGATTCTTCGATGAATATAGTGAAAGCTCTTAAGCCAACCCATTATGCTGTCCGGAGCTATTAGGGAATGCTTCAGATATATGATTACACAGAGAGACTTTTTATCAGCTGAAGAATAGGGAAGAGTTTGCGATCTTAATGTCATGTCTCAGAAGACTGGTACTGTCGATAGCTCTATCACATAGATAGGAAAGGCATGCATACCTCCATAATGCTTATGCACCCACCCAATCTGCTTTACTTGATTATGTCTGTAGTTTTTTTTATTATTGTCAAGCATTAGTTCTATGAACCCTGTCATTGACGACGCACTGGCACTAGGATATAGCTCATTGATCATCTGGAATGTAATTTTTAACTTTTTTTCAATTTTCAACCGACCGGGGTTCGACACAGTGAATTAGGTTGGGAGGCGAGTAGCTTACCACCAGCCCAGCATCCAGAGGAAACAAACCATCTTTCACCGGACTAGTTTTACGTAACCCACCATCTTACTGGTCACCACGTAATCCACCATCTTACGGGTCAGCACGTAACCCACCATCTTATTGGTCACAAGGTAACCCACCATCTTATTGGTCACCACGTAACCCACCATCTTACTAGTCACCACGTAGCACACCATCTTACTGGTAACCACGCAACCCACCATCTTACTGGCCACCACCATCTTACTAGTCATCACGTAACCCACCACCTTACCGGTCACAAGGTAACCCACCATCTTATTGGTCACAAGGTAACCCACCATCTTATTGGTCACAAGGTAACCCACCATCTTATTGGTCACCACGTAACCCACCATCTTACTGGTCTTCACGCAACCCACCATCTTACTGGTCACCACCATCTTAGTGGTCATCAGGTAACCCAATATCCTTTTGGTCACCACGTAACCCACCATCTTCATGGTCACCAGGTAACCCACCATCTTACCGGGCATCACGTACCCCACCATCTTACTGGTCACCAGGTAACCCACCCTCTTACCGGTCATCACGTACCCCACCATCTTACTGGTCACCACCATCTTACTGGTCACCAGGTAATCCATCATCTTACTAGTCACTACGTAGCACACCATCTTACTGGTAACCACGCAACCCACCATTCTACTGGTCACCACGCAACCCACCATCTTACTGGTAATCGCGTAACCCTCCATCTTGCTGGTCATCGCGTAACCCACCATCTTACTAGTCACCACGTAACTCACCATCTTACTGGTCACCACGTAGCTCACCATCTTACTGGTCACCACGTACCCCACCACCTTACTGGCCACCACGTAACCCACCACCTTACTGGTTAGCAGGTAACCCACCATCTTACTGGTCACCACGTAACCCACCATCTTACTGGTCACCAGGTAACCCACCATCTTACTGGTCACCACGTAACCCACCATCTTACTGGTCACCACATACCCCACCATCTTACTGGTCACCACGTAACCCACCATCTTACTGGTCATCACGTAACCCGCTATCTTACTGGTCATCACGTACCCCACCATCTTACTGGTCACCACCATCTTACTGGTCATCACGTAACCCAGCATCTTACTAGTCACCACGTAACTCACCATCTTACTGGTTATCACGTAACCTACCAGCTTACTGGTCACCACGTAACCCATCACCTTACTGGTCATCACGTACCCCGCCATCTTAATTGTCACCACCATCTTACTGGTCATCACGTAGCCCACCATCTTACTGGTCACCACGTACCCCACCATCTTACTGGCCATCATGTAACCCACAGTTTTACTGGTCTCGACGTAACCCACCATATTACTGGTCAGCACGTACCCCACCATCTTATTGGTCATCACGTAACCCACCATCTTACTGGTCATCACGTAACCCACCATCTTACTGGTCACCACATAACCCACCATCTTACTGGTCACCACGTAACCCACCATCTTACGGGTCACCACGTACCCCACCATCTTACTGGTCATCATGTAACCCACCATCTTACTGGTCACCACGTAACCCACCATCTTACGGGTAACCACGTAACCCACCATCTTACTGGTCATCGCGTAACCCACCATCTTACTGGTCACCACGTAACCCACCATCTTACGGGTCACCACGTACCCCACCATCTTACTGGTCATCATGTAACCCACCATCTTACTGGTCACCACGTAACCCACCATCTTACTAGTCATCATGTAACCCACCATCTTACTGGTCATCGCGTAACCCACCATCTTACGGGTCACCACGTACCCCACCATCTTACTGGTCACCACGTAACCCACCATCTTACGGGTCACCACATACCCCACCATCTTACTGGTCATCATGTAACCCACCATCTTACTGGTCATCATGTAACCCACCATCTTACTGGTCACCACGTACCCCACCGTCTTACTGGTCATCACATAACCCACCGTCTTACTGGTCATCACATAACCCACCGTCTTACTGGTCATCACGTAACCCACCATCTTACCGGTCATCACGTAACCCACCATCTTACCGGTCACCACATAACCCACCGTCTTACTGGTCATCACGTAACCCACCATCTTACTGGTCATCACGTAACCCACCATCTTACTGGTCATCACGTAACCCACCATCTTACTGGTCATCGAATAACCCACCGTCTTACTGGTCACCACGTAACCCACCATCATACTGGTCATCACGTACCCCACCATCTTACTAGTCATCATGTAACCCACCATCTTACTGGTCATCATGTAACCCGCCATCTTACTGGACATCACGTAACCCACCATCTTACTAGTCATCATGTAACCCACTATCTTACTGGTCACCACGTAACCCACCATCTTACTAGTCATCATGTAACCCACCGTCTTACTGGTCATCACGTAACCCGCTATCTTACTGGTCATCGCGTAACCCGCCATCTTACTGGCCATCACATAATCTACCAGCTTACTGGTCATCATGTACCACACCATCTTACTGGTCACCACCATCTTACTGGTCATCATGTAACCCACCATCTTACGAGTCACCACGTAACCCACCATCTCAATGGTCACCAGGTAACCCACCAATTTACTTGTCACCACGTAACCCACCATCTTACTGGTCACCAGCTAACCCACCATCTTACTGGTCACCACGTAACCCACCATCTTACTGGTCACCACATACCCCACCATCTTACTGGCCACCACGTAACCCACCACCTTACTGGTTAGCAGGTAACCCACCATCTTACTGGTCACCACGTAACCCACCATCTTACTGGTCACCAGGTAACCCACCATCTTACTGGTCACCACGTAACCCACCATCTTACTCGTCACCACATACCCCACCATCTTACTGGTCACCACGTAACCCACCATCTTACTGGTCATCACGTAACCCGCTATCTTACTGGTCATCACGTACCCCACCATCTTACTGGTCACCACCATCTTACTGGTCATCACGTAACCCAGCATCTTACTAGTCACCACGTAACTCACCATCTTACTGGTTATCACGTAACCTACCAGCTTACTGGTCACCACGTAACCCATCACCTTACTGGTCATCACGTACCCCGCCATCTTAATTGTCACCACCATCTTACTGGTCATCACGTAGCCCACCATCTTACTGGTCACCACGTACCCCACCATCTTACTGGCCATCATGTAACCCACAGTTTTACTGGTCTCGACGTAACCCACCATATTACTGGTCAGCACGTACCCCACCATCTTATTGGTCATCACGTAACCCACCATCTTACTGGTCATCACGTAACCCACCATCTTACTGGTCACCACATAACCCACCATCTTACTGGTCACCACGTAACCCACCATCTTACGGGTCACCACGTACCCCACCATCTTACTGGTCATCATGTAACCCACCATCTTACTGGTCACCACGTAGCCCACCATCTTACGGGTAACCACGTAACCCACCATCTTACTGGTCATCGCGTAACCCACCATCTTACTGGTCACCACGTAACCCACCATCTTACGGGTCACCACGTACCCCACCATCTTACTGGTCATCATGTAACCCACCATCTTACTGGTCACCACGTAACCCACCATCTTACTAGTCATCATGTAACCCACCATCTTACTGGTCATCGCGTAACCCACCATCTTACGGGTCACCACGTACCCCACCATCTTACTGGTCACCACGTAACCCACCATCTTACGGGTCACCACATACCCCACCATCTTACTGGTCATCATGTAACCCACCATCTTACTGGTCATCATGTAACCCACCATCTTACTGGTCACCACGTACCCCACCGTCTTACTGGTCATCACATAACCCACCGTCTTACTGGTCATCACATAACCCACCGTCTTACTGGTCATCACGTAACCCACCATCTTACCGGTCATCACGTAACCCACCATCTTACCGGTCACCACATAACCCACCGTCTTACTGGTCATCACGTAACCCACCATCTTACTGGTCATCACGTAACCCACCATCTTACTGGTCATCACGTAACCCACCATCTTACTGGTCATCACATAACCCACCGTCTTACTGGTCACCACGTAACCCACCATCCTACTGGTCATCACGTACCCCACCATCTTACTAGTCATCATGTAACCCACCATCTTACTGGTCATCATGTAACCCGCCATCTTACTGGACATCACGTAACCCACCATCTTACTAGTCATCATGTAACCCACTATCTTACTGGTCACCACGTACCCCACCATCTTACTAGTCATCATGTAACCCACCGTCTTACTGGTCATCACGTAACCCGCTATCTTACTGGTCATCGCGTAACCCGCCATCTTACTGGCCATCACATAATCTACCAGCTTACTGGTCATCACGTACCACACCATCTTACTGGTCACCACCATCTTACTGGTCATCATGTAACCCACCATCTTACGAGTCACCACGTAACCCACCATCTCAATGGTCACCAGGTAACCCACCAATTTACTTGTCACCACGTAACCCACCATCTTACTGGTCACCAGCTAACCCACCATCTTACTGGTCACCACGTAACCCACCATCTTACTGGTCACCACATACCCCACCATCTTACTGGTCACCACGTGACCCACCATCTTACTGATCATCACGTAACCCGCTATCTTACTGGTCATCACGTACCCCACCATCCTACTGGTCACCACCATCTTACTGGTCATCACGTAACCCAGCATCTTACTAGTCACCATGTAACTCACCATCTTACTGGTTATCACGTAGCTTACCAGCTTACTGGTCACCACGTAACCCATCACCTCACTGGTCATCACGTAACCCACCATCTTACTGGTCATCACGTGACCCACCATCTTACTGGTCACCACATAACCCACCATCTTACTGGTCACCACGTAACCCACCATCTTACGGGTCATCACGTACCTCACCATCTTATTGGTCATCACGTAACCCACCATCTTACTAGTCATCATGTAACCCACCATCTTACTGGTCATCACGTAACCCACCATCTTACTGGTCATCACGTAACCCACCATCTTACCGTGATCACGTACCCCACCATCTTACTGGTCACCACGTAACCCACCATATTACTGGTCATCACGTACCCCACCATCTTACTAGTCATCATGTAACCCACCATCTTACTGGTCATCATGTAACCCACCATCTTACTGGTCACCACGTAACCCACCATCTTACTGGTCATCACGTACCCCACCATCTTACTAGTCATCATGTAACCCACCATCTTACTAGTCATCATGTAACCCACCATCTTACTGGTCATCACGTAACCCACCATCTTACCAGTCATCATGTAACCCACCATCTTACTGGTCACCACGTAGCCCACCACCTTACTGGTCATCACATGACCCACCGTCTTACTGGTCATCACGTAACCCGCTATTTTATTGGTCATCATGTAACCCACCATCTTACTGGTCACCACGTAGCCCACCATCTTACTGGTCATCACATAACCCACCGTCTTACTGGTCATCATGTAACCCACCATCTTACTGGTCATCATGTAACCCACCGTCTTACTGGTCATCACGTAACCCACCATCTTACTAGTCATCATGTAACCCACGATCTTACTGGTCACCACGTAGCCCACCATCTTACTGGTCCTCATATAACCCACCGTCTTACTGGTCATCACGTAACCCGCTATCTTACTGGTCATCGTGTAACACGCCATCTTACCGGCCATCACATAACCTACCATCTTACTGGTCAGCACGTAACCCACTATATTACTGGTCACCAGGTAACCCACCATCTTATTGGTCATCACGTAACCTACCATCTCACTGGTCATCGTGTAACACACCATCTTTCTGGTCATCACGCAGTCCACCATCTTACTTGTCAGCACGTAACCAACCATCTTACTGGTTATCACATAACCGACCATCTTACTGGTCATCACGTAACCAACCATCTTACTGGTCATCGTGTAACTCACCATCTTACTGGGCATCACGCAATCCACCTTCTTACTGGTCAGCATGTAACCCACCATCTTACTGGTCATCACATAACCCACCATCTTACTGGTCATTGCATAACCCATCATCTTACTGGTCATCGCATAACCCACATATACAAGAATCGCATGTGCAGTGCATGCTCAGAAATTACTGTACAGATTGAAGTACCCGTTATTACCTAACCTATAATGTATCCTCAATATCTTATTATCAGCTCAATTTTGATTTCCTAACCTCAATGTCATGTGTCTTATGCCAGATCTATGTGGTTTAACAAACTGCGGGATCATGGGGCATCCTATGCTATTGAAGAGCAGCAATATAATATTTCCTTTAAGACATGCTGTATAAAGCCGATCCTATTATATAGCTATATGCACGCACAATTTCTTGTAATAACCTTCAATCATTCTCCCTCCAGTCTCAGGATACCAAGCTTAAAATACCTAATCGTGTGTGTAAGACGTTGAATATTTTGACATTCTTTCTAGACGAAGCTACGGTCGACGTATTCCCGGGTGTGCAATAGACGCATACTATTCACATAAATGACACATACAAATGACAACAATAAGTATTTTAAAACAGAACTGATTGATAATGACTGCTTTACGGTAAAAGCTGATTGATTAATGGCTGCTATAATGTAGAACTGATTGCTAATGACTGTGTTATAAGGTAAAACTGATTGATAATGACGGATATAATGTAGATTTGAATGCTAGTGACTAGTATATGGTAAAACTGGTTGATAATGACTGCTAAATGTAGAACTGATTGATAATGCCTGCTATAATGTAGAACTGATTGATAATGACTGCTATAGTGTAGAACTGATTGACTATGACTGCTATAATATAGAACTGATTGATAACGACTGCTATAATGTAGAGCTGATTGATAATGACTGCTATAATGTAGAGATGATTGATAACGACTGCTATAATGTAGAACTGATTGATAATGACTGCTATAATGTAGAGCTGATTGATAATGACTGCTATAACGTAGAACTGGTTGATAATAACTGCTATAATGTAGAACTGATTGACTATGACTGCTATAATGTAGAACTGATTGACAACGACTGCTATAATGTAGAACTGAATGATAACGACTGCTATACTGTAGAACTGATTGATAACGACTGCTATAATGTAGAACTGATTGATAATGACTGCTCTAATGTAGAACTGATTGATATCGACTGCTATAATGTAGAGCTGATTGATAACGACTGCTATAATGTAGAACTGATTGATAACGACTGCTATAATGTAGAACTGATTGATCACGACTGCTATAATGTAGAGCTGATTGATAATGACTGCTATAATGTAGAACTGATTGATAACGACTGCTATAATGTAGAGCTGATTGATAACGACTGGTATAATGTAGAGCTGATTGATAACGACTGCTATACTGTAGAACTGATTGATAACGACTGCTACAATGTAGAATTGACTGATAATGACTGCTATGAGGCAGAATTGATTGATAAGGACTGCTGAATGGTAGAATAGATTGATAATGACTGTTAAAAGGTCATTGATCTGACTGATTGATAATGACTGCTATAACGTAGAAGTGACTGCTAATGACTGTTAAAAGGTAGAACTGATTGCTAATGAGTGTTAAAAAGGTAGAACCAATTAATGATGACAGCTATAAGAAAAAACTGATTGATAATGGCAGTTAAAATGTAGAACTGATTGATAGTGGCTGTTATAAAGTAGAACTGTTTATGAAAATAACGTTATAGCATAAGGTTGATTGATAATGACTGCTACAAGGTAGAACGGATTTACCTGTGATACGATCGGACTGATTGGTAACACATTGTGTACGGTTTATCTGATAGACAATAGCGGCTATCTGGTAGAACTCGATTGACAATATTTATTGCAAAGTAGAAATAATTGATAGTATGTGTAGGAAGAATGTAGAATTGATTGGTAGTAACTGTTATTTCATTTATGTGATTGACAATAACTGTTCAATGATTGTTACATAAAGGTAGAAATGATTGGCAATAACTGTTCAATGATATAATATAAAGGTAGAAATGATTGGCAATAACTGCTATAAGAACGTACAACAGATTGCCAATAAATTTAATCTTCTGTCCGTTAACAAATAACCGGAGTGTACATGAACATCTCCCACCTGTTCAGCAGACGCGTGCTCCACAATTCTGAAGCATTCTTTGGCTCTACCTTTATGAATGGCCACAGGCAGATCATTCGTGTGTGTTCTGAATCCTGGTATGAATCACCATGAATTCCATATGGCTGATCATTATTCTTATATCAGCTGTTAGTTAATTATCGTGTCTTGACAAATCTGAGAAGAATCATCATGACCTTCATATGGTTGATTATTATTCTTATATCGGTTATAAACTTGGAAACGCGCTTGTTTTCATCTAAGTAACGTGCAAATGTGATTCGTATAATGATTTGGGCATCTTTGCGGTTACGAACACCCAAACGAATATAAAAAATGTCTCCCATCTGGTAGTATTCAAATAACCATAGATTCAGTAAGAACAATGACTCGCCAGACCTTTCTCAGTAAGACAAAGAAATGTTTCGGGTGCCAAATTCAATTCTGCTATGAATAATACGTCCTTTGTGCCTCCTCACTTTGCCTTGATGTCTGTGCTTGAAAATAACATGCTTTATAATAGACAAGAATGAACATCTACAGTAAATCTCATATATAAACAAACCAACCTCCAAACAACACAGAAACATGTTAATTCACCTTTACAGAGTATTCATCCATCAATCTGATGTCATATGACGTCATAATCAGCTAAAGGGTGTGTAGGATGACGTCATAATCATTCCGTCATAAATCATTCTATTTGGCCAGTCTTTAACTCTTAATAGTCTGACACGTTGTACGAATTGTATGTTTCTACTATGTAATAACCATGCTGTTGAATATTTTGAAACTAATTTCACTGGACGCTGTTGCTGCCATAGGCAGCAACAGCGCCCAGTCAAATTAGTTCCAAAATATGCAATAGATTCCTTGCATAGGTCTCTGGAAATTGATTGTCAGAGAGCTCAGAGATCGATCGATCGCAACACCAGCGAGGTGTGGGTGGAGCTTAGCTAGAGATGGGCGGGGGCATAGCTAAAATGGAAATGTCCATTGGTACAATGTTGTACACGATGTCAGAAATGTTTTCTTGAACATCTAAGGAAGCAATGGCTTCCAATGAGATTTATTTCTAAATGTTCAACAGTACGTTTTATTTTGTTACTTATATAATTGGATCCAAGAGCTGTTACCAGATGCATGCTAGGCGTTAGCAAAAGGACAAGCAATGCTGCGGTTAGGGGTGATCGAGGTCAACAGTACATTATGACAGAGATTCTCCCGCATGCCCTCATATACTGGCTCTGAATGCCATACTTAGACTCTCTTTCAATAATAGCGAATGCATATTTAGAGTCATAGGAAACTTCAGAAAGAATTGTCAATTCACCTTCCCAGTTTATCCATCGATCATCTGACGTCATATGACGTCATAATTAACTCATTACTCATTCATGTAGCTCTTGTTGAAACGGTTAGTTCGGTATTGCTTTATCAAACGTGTCTCCAGTATTCATTGAAGCATCCATACATTGTTTTTGTACACATATTAGCCGGCAATGTGTCAGCTAAGAAATAAGGATAATTTAATCGGCACGTGTTCCTGAAAGAGCTGACTCGAGCATTGCTCTATAGTATACTACCCTAGGTGATTAAAGAATACGCAATGTCTCGTCTATATATGCTGCTTGATACTGTTTCGGCTAGCTACCTGAGTTCAAGCAAAGTAATTACTATCTTACTAATTTCCTGATAATGTAAATAAGTTCATGTGTGTACCGTGGACGGAAATGGTGCGCAAGCTTTGGTGTTTTTTTAGCTATTAATAATGTTGATTAATATAAGCACTATCTATTTGACAATAAGTTATATAATTTCTGAGTACATAAGATATTTATAAGCAGTGATTTTGAGCGTCATGACAGTGCCCCCTTGTGAACTTTACAAACAGGGAAGTCGACATATCGGCACATTATTAATAAGATACTGTATTATTTATGTGTTGGATAATGGCGGGTTTTTCGGGAAAACGTTACTTTCTTTCGTGTAAACTACAAAGCTAATGAACAAAGCGCATCCAATCAAATGCTAGAACAATTAACCTGCATAAAGCAGACATTGTGGTTATGGCCATCTGTCTTAAGAAACTGCAAACTTGTGTGTCCCAAAGTCAGGTGACCGTTATAGAGAGCAATGGCGTGTGATTCAATGTGGATGCGATGTGTAATGTGATAAACATTGAACAAGATTAATCTCACAAATGGGATGAGGGGTGGGTGTTAGTGACGATTAACGGGCGGCTAAAACGTTACTTTTAAAATTGTATGCACGATTTAAACTTTCCATGCAGCCATCCTAAAAATATGTTGGATATTTTGAAAATAAGTCGACAGGAAACTGGCAGCTACAGCACCCAGTCAAATTAGTTTCAAAATATTCAATAGCCCATGTGTATTTTGACCGTTATATTGCAGGTTTGGGAATTCAGGGTTCGATCACTCCCAACTCAGGCAGTGCGTGATCATAGGTAAGTGGGCGGGGAGAAATGGGCGGGGCATAGGTAAAAGTGGGTGTACCCATTGCGCATGCGCACATATGCAGGCAGGCGTGGACACGCCACTGGGAAAACAGATACATGGAGCTTACAAAGTATGTAAGTTAACATCATATTCATCAGCGGCGTAACCACGGAGATGATCACTAACATATTTATATTTATCTTTCTCATACTAAACAATGCGCATGCTCCAGGTCACGTGATCTACTCCGCGTCCTTGTGACCTAGCAGCTTTCGGTATCTCCTTCTTCGTAACACAGCTAGTCGTTTTCATTTAAAAAGAGAATGTATTGTTAATGGATAAAAGAGAAACATTTTTTACCAACAGAGTGGCTGTTTGTTTCATATTGACAAAACCCTGTTCACTGTATTATTACTAAAACTGTCGGTTTTCTTGAAGCTAATATGGCTACCATGTGAATTATTTAATCTGTCACAGAGGCGGCTATTCATATATCAACAGCATTACTGGATCCGCTGAAAATTGTGAAAACAATTTGACTGAAGTTTTTGGTGTCTTAGCCACCAGCATATTCGAGTCAAATTATTTTCAGCACATTCAGTAAATCCAGAGTTAAATTCCAAGGAAAATGTAGCTTGCAATAGTTCAGTACACTACCAGTTAATCATCGTGTCTGGAAGGCTAACAACCTAATCCTGTAAGATAAACACTTCATATCCTGCTATCTGACGTATGATTGTATAACACTTCACAATACATGTGTAACTGCTCGTCCAAATAGACAACCTCTTTATATTGATCTTGACATTTGTCATTGTCCTGATATGACTCTACACTGGCTATAGGCTTAAGTGGTTTACTGCTCTGTTTGTCCGATGGGTGGATGGACAGCCATTATTTAACACCAGGTGGTAAACTGGAGGGAGTGCACGTAGAGCAATCCAAATTTAATGACATATATGATTTTGGGCATAAATGGGAGACACTTCTCCAGATCTAGCAAAGAAAAGTTGCTTCGCGTGTCTCATCTGTCATTTAAGCATATATTCCAGCTTACGTCATTGTAAAACATGTGACGTGTTGTCTTACGTCACACTCAAAACATGTCACATGTCAACTGACACTACACTCAAAGCATGTCGCATGTCAACTGGCACTACAGTCAAAACATGTCTGACGTGACAATCAAAACATGCCACGCGTCAATTGACGCCACAAGCAAAGCACATCCCTTGTCAGCTGACGTCACAATCAAAACACGTCCCTTATTAACTGACGTCACAATCAAACCATATCCCTTATCAACTGACGTCACACTAAAAACACATCCCTTATCAACTGGCGTTACACTCAAAACACATCCCGTGTCAACTGACGTCACACTCAAAACACATCGCTTGTCAACTGATTTTCCAATCGAATCGAAATATTGCCATCATACATTTAGCAGAATCACTTCATGATTATAAGACGTGTTATTCTTTTAAGCTAGACGTGTACACAAGACGACGCTTGAGAACAAGTCCACCTTGAATTTGACTTGACTATTAATCTGTACATTGTTTAGCATGCGACTATTAGTCTGTACATTGTTTGACACATGATGCAGCCATAACACTACTTCTCAGAGCGAGAGATGATCAACAAGAATTGAAAGCTGAGGAAGTGTATTGGTTATCCCAAGAACATGTTATTAACTTTTATTTTAAGTTGCATGATGGCTCACCTCAGCAGAGCGGATGCAGCAAACTATGTACGATGTCTAATGAGCCTATTTGGGGTAATTTAACATTGATTTTATTGCAGGACAACAACGTCCTCAAGAACATCGTCGTGTCGT